>JAHRHZ010000038.1:1325960-1363837 GCA_024137785.1 Ginglymostoma cirratum
TGATGAACCCTTCTGATGAAGGGTTTAGGCCCGAAACGTCAAGTTTTCCTGCTCCTTTGATGCTGCTTGACCTGCTGTGTTCATCCAGCCCCATGCTTGTTATCTCGGATTCTCCAGCATCTGCAGTACCTTTTATCTCCAACAGTATGGTGTTCCAATAAATACCAGCCCCACTTACATAAACCAAAATAATAAAGAAAAATTCAAACTTTGTCCCTCAAAACTACAGCCAGGGTCCAGAATGTTAAGACCATAAGACATAGGAGACACGTTCTGTGCCTTCTCTGCTGATCTTCAGTCAGGAACACCTTGTCCTTCGAATTCTGGTGTCAGGAATATTAGCTAAGAGTGCCGCAGTACCTTTAGTTGATGCCTTCTCAAAGGGCAGAGTAAGCTGATCTCTTCAGATGGCAGTTCACTGTCGGCCGATTTTGCGAATGCCCTTTTTTTTTTATATACCCTCTATGATATATCAAATTCTTAGAACAGGATTTATCCAATGTTGTCAAAACCATCAGATTTAAATTTAATTGATTTTTAGTCTCTAACTGTCTGGTTAAATTAATTGGCTAAATTCAAACTGGTGGTCTTGATGACAAAACAAAACTGTTGCCTGGATGGCTAACCACACAGCCTTTCAATACAAAAAAAATGCTTCAATTCAGGTGCCCTCTGTGCACTTGCAAACCCACAAACTGCCAACAGACACTATTATTTCTCTCCAGGCCCACAAAAAGCACAACATCTTTCAAAGGGACTACACATTCCTCCCTCGTCAAATTCTAATGTCCAGCCTTCCAATCCATAAGTACTCTATCCAACTTTACGATACAAACAGTTCAAACAGTCTTTGAAAATCTTTTTGTGCCTCTTTTGTGTGGGACCCAAGGAAAAGACTGTTGACCGCCTTTACCAATTTTCTCTATACAGAGCTCTCTTTCTGGAGGTCAGTTACAATCAAAGGTCCTCAATTTTCTTTTCCTGTTCTTCTTGAGCTCTACATAGAATACATATCATGTATGTAAAAGGCAATGTTTGGTTAAGATATATGTGAGCCCTCTGAAAGGTGGAGTTAGAAAAATTTATAATGGGAGTAGCAAAATGGCAGAAAGCTAAATAATTACTTCCTGCCTGTTTTCACTGAGGAAGATGCAAGAAATCTTCCATAATTAGAGAACCAAATGATTATGAAGAACGTGGAGTTGAAGGAAATTACTATTAGTAAGAAGGTTTTTCAAGAGAAATTATTAGGCCTGAAAGTTTTCTAAGTACTTGACAGCCTACATTCCAGAGTTCTGAAGGAGATGGCTATTGGGATAGTCATGTGTTGGTGCTCATCTTCCAAATTCTTAGATTCTGGAATGATTCCTGCAGATTGAAAGCTTGCAAATGTCACCCTACTATTTCAGAAAGGAGCAGGAGAAAAGACAAAAGAACTACAAACCTGTCAGCGTTGTGTCAAAAGTAAGGAAAATGCTAGAATCTATCATAAAGGAAATAATAAATGGAAACTTGGATTAAAAGAAATTCTAATTTGGCATAGTCAGTATAAATTTATGAATGGACAATAGTGCTTGAGAAACATTTTGAAATATTTCAGGTGTGCATCAGAAAACATGCATTTTCACTATAAGGATTGGCTAACAGACAGAAAACAGTGTAGGAATAAACAGCGCATTCTCAAATTGGCAGACTGTCTAGTGGTGTACTGAAAAAGAGAGAAAAAAAAAAATCAGCACTTGGGACTCCAGCTGTTCAAAAATATCTGTCGATGATTTGGAGTTAGGAAGGGCTGTTGTGGCACAGTGTTAGCGTTCCTACTTCTGGGCCAGGATGTTGGCGCTCAAGATCCACCTACTCCAGAGATGTACCTGAACAGTTTGATTAAAATATCTGGAGTCAGGGGGACGAAATGCAGTTTTTCCAAAATTGCAGGTGATGCAAAGCTAAGTGGGAAATGTTGTAAAGAATAAAGAATATGTAAAGCAGCTTCAGGAAGATTTGGTCAGGTTTTGTGAATTGGCAGGGACATGGAATATAACATGTAAAAATGTGAGATTACTCATTTTGGAAACGGGATATTTCTTATATGTGATGAGGGAGGAAGCCGTATGTGTGCAGGGGAGTTGTTGGAGGTGGAGCCTGTACGTGGGGGAGTGTCCTTGTGAGGGCTAGGAGAAGGAAGGGCAATGCATGGCAGTGGGAATGAGGGATAGGGAAATGGTTAGTGTTTATTTTGATATTCATGATGACTGTTGCAACAAACCTTATCTTTCTGAAATCTGCTCAGTGGCTTCTTGACTGAGGTCACACTGGTTCCCTTTCCAACCTTCATTTGATCTCTACTGAGACCTTAACTGGAGTATATAAGTTTGATTTTCATATCTAGTGAAGGATATTGCCTTGAAACCATGATGAGTGATTTCCACATTGCCTCGTGAATGTTTTGACTCCTGGTGAATGGGTGAGTAATGTGCATAAATGATAAAGAACTGAGACAAAGAAACAAGTGTCTGAAAAAGAGGGAATCAAACACGTTAAATCCGAATGTGGAGTTCAACTGATCCTTTAACTTTTAAGGACTGGCATGAAATTTGTTTGCAGTAATCGAAGATTAAGTGATTTTTAATTCCTAAGATGTGGTTACCATAAATCTAAGCCTGTAACATGATTAAAGTGGTGCAAAAATACTGCACTAAACAGATAAAACCTGCATCATGATGTTATAGGTAAGATTAAGTATTAAACCGATAATGTTAAAGTTATTAAGTTTGTAATAAATGGGCCACCTGGGTTTGTTGCTTGGGAACAGAGAGGTCATGGAGCTGAGATTATTATCTGGTTAGCTATGTGGGGGCAGAACACAGAACTTGCAGTAAGATGATCAAAAAGCTTGACGAGGCTGCCATGATAAAACTGGCCAATCGCCAAGCCCGAAAAAGGCAGGTTCAGCCACACTGAAGTTGATCATGTGGGTAGCAAGGAACTGTGCCTGGGATACTAGCTAGCTAGCTTATGACAAAGTAGTCTATCAACTATTTGGAGAGTAGAAGGAGAAAACTGATCATTCTCTCCGCTCCGACTCTCAGACAAGCCCCAGGTGTGGCCATAAGTCTGCGTGCAAGTGACTTTTTGCATTTTGAATAAATATGTTGTGCACAAACTCTTGTGGCACAGATATGGTGTCCATATCTTTGGCCAAAAGATACAGGTTCAAGTCCGACCTGACAGAGGTGTGGCCCAACCAATCAGAATGGCTTATTTTAAAATAATTTCTAGGATTCTTGCGGTACAGTGACCTCCTATCTAAACCAGAACCTCTGGGTTCAAATTCACCACTTCAGAGGTCTCTCATAGCAGTTTTATTAAAAATAATTCTAAATGCGCGTTATTTCATTACACCATAAAAATATGCTGTACGAGTTGATACTCTAGGGGAAGGCAGTGGTGTAGCAGTATGTGGTGCATCACTGGACTGGTTATCCAGAATAGGTTAATGTTTGGGAAACATTGGTTTGAATCCTGTTAAGGCATGTGTTGAAATTTGAATTGGATAAAAATCTGGAATAAAAAAAAGAGCTAGCCTAATGGTAACCATGTAACTACTGCTGATTGTCATTAAAAACCCATCTGGTTCACTAATGTCCTTCAGGAAAGGAAAACTGCTGTCCTTCGCTGGTCTGGCTTACATTTTTCTCCAAACCCACAGCCATGTCTCTTAACATGACTCTTAAATGGGATGGACAATAAATACTAACTAGGACATACCCTGTGAATAATTTATTTTTAAAAGCACTCATTTGGGAGACTCGAGTTCATACCCAAGTGAACCTCTGAACTTCTAAAAAGGAAATATTAACTTGCAAAATTTGGTAGGTTACAGTTTACATCAAAAGATCCCCTGGATTGGTTCCTGGGTTGAAAGCATTATCCCATGACAGGAGACAAGTAAATTGAGCCTATATTCTTTTGCATTTAGAAGAATGAGTGACCTCAGTAAATTGTACAGGATTCTGAAGCGGATTGACAAGACTGACTCCCCAGCTGAGAAATCTGGAACTTAGGGACACAGTCCGAAGATGAATTGATCATCGAGGACTGAGATGAGAAATAATTTCTTCATTCAAAGGGTTGTGATTGTACCCTACACCAGAGAGTTGTGGGTGCTCCATCACTGAAGATACTGGAGGCTAGCTGAATCATTTTTAAGGTCTTACCAAAAATTCGTAGCTCGGGTTGTGGATGCAGTTGTTCATTAGCAACATTAGAATGCTACCCTACATCAAAAGTTTCAGAAATGACTACCAAACTTAAAAGACCACATAGATCATGATTGCACACAATCTCACATGGGAAATTAATAAAGATGATAAAAGCACACTAAATCCAGAGTAATTTGCATGCTAGATCCAAAATTGGCTTAGTGGTAGAAAACAAGTTGTGGTAGAAGGCTTGTTTGAGACGGCGGATGGTGTCCAGTGGCTTACCTACAGAAATCAGTGCTGACTCCCTTATTGTTTGTGCCATGTATAAATGGCATAGAAGAAAATGTGGGGCAATGATAAGTATATTTGCAGATGACACGAAGATTGGCTGGGTGGCTGACGGTGAGGAACGAAGTCTTAGACTACAGGAAGATATAGACAGATTGATCACATGGGAAGATCAGTGGCAGATGGAATTTAACTCCGATATGCTTCAGGGGATGCGATTTGGAAGAAGCAACAAGCCAATGGATACTCGGTGAGTGGCAGGTCACTAGGAAGCTCTGAGGAACAGCGGGACCTTGGGGTGCTTGTCCATAGATCCCTGAAGGCAGGAGGACCGGTTAAAAGAAAAGTTCAGGGGGACACATGCGGGACACTTGCTTTTATCAGCCATGGCATAGATTGTAACAGCAGGGAGTTTATGTCGGAGCTGTACAGAACTTTGCTGAGGCCACAGCTGCAGCATAATAAAAGGAACTGTACATCACACTATAAAGAAAGATGTGATTGCACTGGAGGGAATGCCAAGGAGACTCACCAGGATGTTGGCTGGGAGGGAGCAGTTTAGCTATGAAGAGAAGCTAGATAAGTTCGGGTTGTCTCCTTTAGAGCAGGGAAGGCTGAGAGAGGGCCTCACTGAGGTGTAAAATATTATGAGGGGCATGGACAGGGTGGATAGAAAACAGCTGAAGGGTCAAAACCTGAGAATTAAACTAACTTACATTTACCAGATTTTAGTGGACATAATCTAGTAGGACGCAGTGCAGGCAGAGCTGTTATAACGGACAGCTCTACCTAGCAATGTACAGACAGGGAAGGAATTGATGGAAGAACAGGCTTCTAACTTCCAGTGCAACAGAAGAACAAAGACTGACACGCTCAATGTCAGCTTGAAAGTTGCAGAAAGGCTGAGCTCCAGGGTGGAAATTTAGAACTAGTTTAATATCAACATTGGCTGACCAGAAAGGAAAACATTCAGACTGCTGTCCAATTGAAGGTTCCTGGTTACTTCACATTATAGGAAGCGAAATAAAGACTTTTTAAAAAACATTTCAGTTGCTACTCTAATCATTCATTGATATTCTTTAAACTAAACCAGTTTATCTTTACATTTGTTTCATCTCACCAGAGTATCATCAGTCCAGCCACTCAGATTCTGAGGAAATGAACAGGATTATGATATCAAGAGAATGTGCGACAAAAGAGGACCTTATCTTTTGCTACTCAGCTGGGATTTCCAAAACTTTATGGGAGCCATTTAGTTAAGAGTGTAACATATCTGTTTCATGATCACCACTGAATTGAGTAGTCTGATTACACAAAGTCACATACATGAATTATAACTGGTTAGGCAAGATAAGTAAGGATGGTTGGGTACTGCACCTCAGCAAGAGGAGATCAACACGTTTAAAAGGGAACTGAGAATAAAAATCTTCCAAGAATATCCCCAAAAATTTATGTACCTTTGCTATTCTCTCATGCATCCTCGCTTTACGGTCATTCCCATCAGCTTTAGCTTGAGCTGCTGCTGTCTTATATTTCTCCATTCTTTGATGTAGAGCTTCTATAACATCTTTAGGTGGCGGAGGTAGGCCTAAAATTACAACATCACATATCCGACTAAGTTAACAGATACTCAGTAGAAATTGAGTTACACTGTCAAAAACTGTTATGCATACTGAATTCATTTAGCTACCAGTTTGAAGAAGTAATTTTGCTGACTTCAATTTGCAGCATTTCCCCCCTCCCACATTCTCTATCCACTGTTCCTCTCCTATCCACCCTTTTCCTTGTCCACTCTAATGGCTCCTCTCCCATCAAGGTTGAATGATCTCTCTGCTCTCCAGCCCTGTTTGAATTGAATATCGCCCTTCGCTGGGACCCATATGCAACACCATTTACGCAGTGCCCCTTGACAGTCAATGACATTACCATCACTGACTTGCTTATTTCAACATCTTGGGGGTGACCTTTGACCAGAAACTGACCTCGACTAGCCTAACGAGTACTGCGGCTCAAAGAGCAAGCCAGCAGCTAGCAATTCTTGCAGCAAGTAACTTACCACCTGACTCCCGAAGCCTGCCCAACAGACAAGGCATAAGTCAGGAGTGTGATGGAATACTCCCCAGTTGTTTGGATGCATGCAGTTCCAACAACATTCAGGAAGCCTGAGCCCCTACAACACAAAGCAACCCACTTGACTGGCACCAGATCCACAAACATTTACTTCCTCAACACTGACATTCAATAGCAGCTATATATACCATTTACAAGACGTACTGCAGAAATTCACTAAGGATCCTCAGACAACTCCCACTACCACAATTGTCTGCGACAAGGTCAGGAGACACACAAGACCGTCACCTGCAAGCTCCCCTCCAAGATGCATACCATCTGAACTTGGAAATATCAGGTTTTTCACTGCTGTTGAGTCAAAATCATGGAACTCCCTCCCTTACAGTATTATCTACATCAAATGGACTGCAGTGGTTAAAAAGGCAGCTCATCACTATTACATTCCAAGAAGGAGCAGCAGGCAGCAAAATTAGACTAAGCCGTTTCCCACTCAAAATGGTTGACAACAACATGACATCAAGCGATCAATCTCTTAAAGTGATTGTCCACCATGTTATCAAATACACAAAAAAAAAAAAAAAAAAAAAAAAAATCACCTTCTCAAGGGTAACTAGGGATGAGAATAAATACTGGCCTAGCCAGCGATGTCTACATCCTGCAATTAAAAGAAAGATTTTCTCTATCCAGCTTTATGTGATGATTCAATCCCATATACCATTTCTAAGACATATCATTCTTTCTAGGGAATTGTACTAGTATATTAACAGGGGCCAACCAGTGTCTACTTAGTTCCCCAGGTAGCACTGCGCCTCATGGGAGAATTGCTAGAAAGAACTCACCTCCTATCACTATGGCAGAACTTGATAGGCATACACAGGTTGCCATTGATACAAAGCATTTAATAGAAAGCAAACATTATTGTAACAAAATATGACACCTTGAAGCAGAAGATCTAAACTTTACTTCTGTAATGTTTAAGATTCATGTCCCCAAACCCACAAATATTTGGTCAAATTATAGTGGGGGATAAAAATATGCACATCACAAAAATGACAAAAAAATTGAAGAGGAAGCTTGGGTAAAGTTTTCTGACATTGTAATACTGAGTCAAGATTCATGGGTTATATATCAACCGAAGGATAAGCAGCTAAATTCCAAACAGATTTAACAACTTGCTATTCTATTATCTGCACAGAAACTTACCATTTGTACAGTTGTAAAACCCTAACATAAGTGAGAAAGTGCTGCACAACTTGCGCAAAGTGTTAAATGTTTGAAACACTCAGATTCTAGAACTCTTGACAATCTATGTTTAAAATCAAAGTTCATCAGTAGGAAGAAAATTATATATTACAATCCAACAGTTTTCAGGCTAATTGGTCAAAACTGTAGATTTATGGTTCAGAATAGCATGCATTTCTAGATAACAATAAAGTAAAATCTCTCAACTCTGCAACAATAACAACATTTTAGATCCAGAAAATTCTGTAAGGCTTTTAGCTAAGTAAAATGCTTCCATTTATATTTTTCCAAGTACATTTCTAACTGAATAAACACGTCAAGAACATGAAACGTTTAGAAACAAAGTTATCAGCTTTAGGTGTTTTCTGCATTTCTCCAAATTTTGCCAGTGCTTGCTGCTGACTGCACTAAACAGAGGCACCCAAAACTTTGAAGCCTCAATGCAAGATATGACCTAAAGTTTTCAACTCCCATAGCATTAATTCCCTGCATTTTTAAAATTATAAATTTGAAATACTTGTTTTTCTCACGAAAACAACCAAAGCTACTGTGCTTTATTACAGATTACATATTAGTAGATCATGGAAGATCACAGCAAGTTTAGAGAATCCCTACACAGTGCAGAAAGGGGTCATTTGGCCCATCGAGTCCACATGAGCCCTGCAAAGAGCATTCCACCCAGACCCCCACTCTACCCCATAACCCAGTTGTTTTTATGGCTAGTCCACCCCACCTACACATCCCTGGACACCACAGACAATTTAACATGGCCAATCCACCTAACCGACACACCTGTGGACTGTGGGAGCACCTGGAGGAAACCCACACAGACGACGGTAGAACATGTAAATTCCACACAGTAACCCAAGGCTAGGATTAAACCTGGGTGCCTGGTGCTGAGGCAATAGTGCTAACCACTGACCCACTGTGCTACCTTTAGTATTATGTATCAATACATTATTACATATCAATGACTTTTACAGTGTACAGTTAGACACACCATACCGGATTCTACAATGGCTTGATGTTCAGTTTTCAAATCCTTTCCCTGCTGATCCGGAAGAGTTACTACACTTGAAGGATTGAGTGATTTTTCCCAGGCTGAAGTATCTGTCAAAGCTTTTGAACACATTTTTACAAGTTTATAACAGTTACTTTGTGATTTGCAATAATAAGCCTGCATTCAGTTTTAATTTCAAAGCACAGCAAACCTTCAATCTGACAGACCATCAGTTAATTGAACTGCAGCAGCTAACAAGCATTTAAGTTATTAGTCTGTCAGGAGGTAGAACTGCACTACATGAGTTGATCAGCTTTTTTCCAAAATTGCAAACCATGAATTTCTTGTGTATTTGCAATGACTCATTCTTGCTAGTTAGTCTATTGATTATGACTAATTACAAATTGGAAAATACAAGTTTCAAGTGTTCCTGACTTTCCAATCTTGAAATTGCCTTCATGTCTGGCATGTGAAAACATCTATACATATACGCTCCAACCTTTGAGTCTTTATAAGACACATATGTTGAGAATGGATCTGATGAATTTCATCTAATGCCCAAGCATGCCAAATAGCTGACAGAATAAATACGCAGCAAAATGTAGTGGAACACTAGTTTTGGAAGGTTTCGAGTTCATTTCTTGAGTCAGTTGACATCAGCCAGTAAGCCAGCTGGAGATATTGTTCATGGGAATCAATTTGAAAAGCAATAATGCAGAACCACATTTCTGTTCAGCCCTGACAATTTGTTTTCAACTTGCTAATATTATGTGAGGTGCCCTAATAACTGTTCCCGAAGCAGGCATTAGGGGAGCCAAATTCTCGTGTTGATTACTGTCAGAATGTGTTACATTTGAGGGAGAAAGAGGTAATAGGAAAATAAAGGCCAGACCATATATTTTGGCAGGAAACTGTTATAGAGTCAGTGTCATACAGCATGGAAACAGACCCTTCAGTCCAACCAGTCTGTGCTGAACACAATTTCAAGCTAAACTAGTCCCACCTGCCTGCTCCTGGCCCATATCCTTCCAAACCTTTCCTATTCATGTACTTATCTAAATGTCTTTTAAACGTAATTGTACCCACATCCACCAGCTCCTCAGGAAGTTCATTCTACATGCGAACCACCCTCTTAAAAAAATTTGCAGCTCATGTCTTTTTTTTTCAAGTCTTTTTCCCCTCCCTTTAAAAATGGGCCCCCTACGCTTGAAATCACCCATCCTAGGGAAAAGACAATTACCATTAATTCTACCTATACCCTTCATTTTTTTTTTAAAAAAACTTCTGTAAGTTGGCTCTCAATGTCCTATGCTCCAGTGAATAAAGTCCCAGTCTATCCAGCCTTTCTTTACAACTCAAACCTTCCATACCCAGTAACATCCTTGTAAATCTCTTCTGAGCCCTTTCCAGCTTCATCATATCCTTCCTGTAAACGGGCAACCAGAACTGGACACAATATTCTGGAAGAGGCCTCACCAACATCCTGTACGACCTCAACATGGACTTCCCAACTCCTATTCTCAAAGGACTGAGCAACGAAGGCAAGCGTAACAAACACCTTTTTAACCAACCTGTCTATATGCGGCACAAACTTAAAGAAATATATATCCGAACCCCTAGGTCCCTCTGTTCTACAGCACAACCGATCCTGTTATTACTATGAAGATCTGATTGTTGCCCTGCACTCCTGCCACATATACGCTGCACCAATTTATATGTTAAATTTTTGAAGGGAACATGTTTCCTGGGATTCTCTGACTAACAACCAGCATGTACAATGTTCAACTGTTCTACTCAAAAGAAGAAGAACGTGAGCATGTTAGAATAATTCTTGTAAAAGCTCCCAACCTACTTCAACTGTAGTCAGGGTGGAGGATAGCAGACAATAATTGACACCAATATAATTCTGCCTGTTCAATAATGTATGATGGAATTTTGGTAAATTCATGAAAATATCCTATTATCAAAATGGCTCACTTGGAAAGTATACTAAACTGCAGCACTACATCTATACAAGACTGTAACTTTAGAAGGGGACTTTTATTAAAACATTAATAATTAATCATTCAGGATTGTTGAAATTGCTGCTTACAATTAGAGGACTTCTGAGATCTTAAATGAAGAAACAGAATTTGAATCTGTGCATAAGTAGAAGGAATTTTAAGTATTTCGGTATAGTTTAGCACTGGATACAGAGATAGACTAAATGAATGATTAGACTAAAATGAATTGCTGTGGGATTTGTGCATTTGCGCATTTGCACTTGAAAGTGACTGACACTACTACAGAGCTGAACATATTGTGGTCAGCTCAGAACAGAGCAACATGAAAAAAAACAAAGCCTCTGTAGCATTACAATATTGTGTAGTAGTACAATAAATTTTGAGAGAGAGCTTAAAAATAACCAAAGATCTAGATTTGCCTCTAAATTACAACACACTAACGTAGGAAAAGTATAATTTTATAACTGGGCAAAAACAAAGCCAACAAATCTACAATATTACAAATCTACGCATTCGCACCTGTTGGTGATGGTGGCAGGTTAGTCAGATCCACAGGCTCCCCGCTGTCCAAAGCCTTTATCACAGCATCAAATTTCTGAAAACACAAGAAATGGAAAACATTTACAATTTTAAATTTATGTATATCCATTCAAATTACAAATGGCAGAGTTATAATAGTCCAAAATAATTGCATCTGTAGGCAGAACGCAAGGATAGTAATTCAACCCAAAAGAAAAGCTACAAGCCTTCAGCATGTCATGCAACATCTGTGGAAAAACCAACCCAGTTTTTCAAGTTAATTAATCTTTCATCAAAACCATCAACTGCAAGGTTTTCTATTTCTTTCCCGATAAATACTGCCTGGCTTGCTGAGATTTTCTTACATTTCCAGCTTGTATTTCAGCTGATACTCTAAACCTGACAAAACTGTTTTTCAAAACATATTATTCTGCGTTAGCAAATCTGTTTTCCTTCAAGGTTCAATTATTCTTAGGTGAGTAGAGAATCACATCAGAGCTTAACTGGTCAGCCCTGCTTGGTCAATGAGCTTTAAGAGATTGAAATGTGCTTATCAGTCTGAGGCTACGGCGCAAAAGGAATGAATGATTTTGAACTATTCTGCATCTGTAATAAGAGTTGCGTCTGCAAGACTAAATCAATATACACATTTAAATAAACTTGACAATTAATGCACTAAGTGAGAAATACTTTGCTATTGCCCACACTACAATTTATTTTCCCCCCCTTTTTTTTTTGCAGTATACATTTCCCAAAAAGAATGGTTGGAAAACTGATCCCAAGTGTCAATCAATCTCAATTTTTAATACCCTACTATAATGTTAAGGGTGTAGCACAGGTTATTCTGATTTGCTCTTCCTTCCTCAGTGATCTTGCATTTTTTCCACCGTCATAGCTGTTGTTGACAAAATTAATATCATAAACCAACTTTTAATAGAACCAGACATGCATCTCACACCAGGCAGTGATACTGATATCCAACTTCGTTCCTCAGATATTAATTTTCATTAATTCTATAAAACACTGTCAATGAAGCTTGACTCTACCTTGAAAATGTTGCAAACAAAATCTATGTAAACATTTTTCATAAGTCCATTTTATAATGGTTCCATTTCTGCAAATTTTCAATTTCAAGCGAATTCTAAATTACTTTACAACAGTGAATGGATTTATTTTTTAAAATGAAAAAGCTTTACTTTGCTGATTTTCATGTATTCTTTAGCTTGTACGATGTCTCCCGCCTGCTTTGCTCTCAGTGCAGCTAGTTTATACTCCTTCTGTCTCCCAAACAATAATACTTTTGTTTTCGTTTCACCACTTCCTGCAAAGCATAGAAACAAAACTACCTTTAAAAAGAACAACCAAATACATTTGCATCAAGACTGGCTTCAAATGACTCTTTCAGATCATGTTCCTAAGTCGAATTCAAAAATTAACAAAAAGAAATGATTCGACATTGATCCAACAAGTGCAAGTTAAGAAACTGTTACTGCTTCCAACATTAGTGAACTTTCTCCATTAGTCAAAAAAAAAATTAAGAGACGAATGCATGTAGTGAGGAAAGTCTGAGTGCAGAACTTATGCCTCCATACATCTTGCATAATCTGCCCTACCACAGTTTCCACTGAATTTACTTAAAACAAAAGCAAATCCTGTAAATGTATAATCATTTGATACTTTACCTGGGTTGTCATTAAGTGCTGTATCAGTAGTGGACACAGCAACAATCTCGGACTGAACAGAAGTTACAGAGGCTGTAATGTTTGAAGGCTCAGGCACTAAAGACTTCACAGGTAACGCAGTAACACTTGGTTTAGGTAGAAGCACCTCATTTGCTGGTGTTATGGTATCCTGATGCATTTCAGCTATTCCGTCTTCCAAATCTTTTGCATTTAAACTATCAGACTCGAGTACTGAGGCACTGCTTTTACCAGTTGCAACTGGGGGAGGAATTTCTGCTTCCTCTATCTTTTTACCCTTCTTTGCAGAAACCAGCAGTGTCTGCAACGTCTATAAATCAAAATAAACTGAATGAAGATCGCAATATCCTTGTTACATTAAATATAAACACAGATTTTAAAATTTACTTTAAAAAGTATCTTCATGACTAAAAGGGTTTTGCAAGTAACTGAGTAAATTACTCATGATGGATGGAACAGCTTCTCAATATTCTTATGAAACACTGCAGACTTTGTTATGAAAAGCTCCAACAACAAATTCAAAACTAGGTTGAGAGGACACAACGCTTTATTTGTAAAGCAACTCAAGAGCCCTATAGAAGCTTGAACTACTCTAGCTTCACAGCTTAGAAGCTATACGGAAGACAGAATGCAAACTGTTTAATGTATACCTTTAATCCTCGTTCATATCGCCTCAGTTTTGATGTCTCTCCAGTTTGCTTTGCATTACTAATTGCAATTCTATACATCTGGAGTCTCTCTTCCAGTGTACTTTGTAATCCAGTATTAACAGTTACTATTTTTGACTTGGGAAAAAAGAAAAGCAATTTTAGCCATTAGTAACATTTTTAGACTAAATGCTGAAGATTTCATCCTTATTTAAGTGACTCAACATTTTGTAAATGTGTTTTTGTTTCCTGTTCACTAAGTATTTACTACCTATACAATGCAACCTACAAATGACCACCAATTCCCTCTCTTGGATCGGTGTTCTGAAAACAGTTAAAGGAATTAAAAAAACAAAACCTCAATGCATGCTGGATTTTTAAAAATTTCATCAGTGGTTTTATAGAATGGGGTGATATTTTGTTCCCCTTACTTACAAAACACACTATGTGCTAATTCGATTATAATTGGCTGGACCAGAAAATGACCCTTGTTTCCCTTTTGGAAGCTGTTTATCCCAAAGAAATAACATCAAAAAGAGATACACCACCAAAATTCCACTTCAGATTTTTCAGAATCATGATGTCAGATCCAATGCTAAAGCCAAAGTTTGTTAGGTGGTGGCTGTCTTCACATTTCTCTTTCGTGCTGAAGTTTGGACAGCTTACAGACACCATATCAAAAGGCCTATAACGACATAATCAACACTGTCTTAAAAAGTGTTCACCAAGGCTCAATTGTCAAGGAGAGGTTGTGATATCACATCAGCTGAGATGCATCTTGACTCAAGACTGCCCAAAGAGATGCTTTATATAGCCCACCCGAAGGAGACTGCTCATTCAGGGTAGAGGGAAATTTTCAAAAACAATCAAAGCCTCCACTAAGGTCTGCTCTACTCACACCACATGGAAAGCAGATATCAAATCATGATCAATATGGTGATTCATCATTAATTAACAAATACAGCTGAGACAAAACAGCAAGAGAGAAGAAAAGGAAAGCTGTTCCAGTCAACAATCTGCAACCACCAATAATCTCCCCATTAGAGGCAAACCTGCAAGGGTTCATAATGCATTTCCTAACCCAGTCAATTCTGACATCTCAACTCCAACCAGCCACCTACAAAAGAAGAATAATTTTATACTTGAGGCAGTTAATACAGACTGTGCCAGTGTGATTTAAATTTAAAGGCCCTCTTGTGGTTCAGTGGTAGCGTCCCTACTCCTGGACCAAGAGGCACAGGTTCAAGCCCCACCTGCTCGAGGTGTGCAATAACATCTTTGAACAAGCTGATCAGAAAAACAGGTTAATACGAAGAAATTAAATATATTTACACAGTTTGAAGGAAAGGTCTTTATCATAATGCTTTCTGAGTAGAAATACTTAGTACTAATTCAGGTAACCAGATCACCACACAACAATCAACCTGAACTACAAAGTTTTAGTTAAGAATAAGCTGGCAGATTATAATGTAATCAGTGTAAACATTAGGCTAGCTTTCAAATTGCACACAGGCTTCCAGGAAGACACACTGGATTTATTTTACTGAGCCTGAACGGAGATTAAATAATAAAAGAACTGTACATGTTGGAAATATAAGACAAAACAAATTGAAGAAACTCAGCAGGTCAGGCAGCATCTATGGATAGAAAACAGAGTTAATGTTATGAGAACAGTGAAGGAAGAGAGGCACTGGATTCAAAACATTAACTCTGTGTTCCTTCCAAGCTGCTGCTAGATCTACTAAGTTTCCCCCAGCAGTTTCTGTTTTTGTTGTCGAACTGAGCTTAACAATGATTAACTCAACTTACTCTCTAAGTTGCAAGAGGTTAAGATCTTGTTATTCAGTTTCTGAAGCTATCCCATTGATACCCGCCTAGTGCCATTTCTCTGTTGAAGTCGATTAGAATTGCAACACTACTCAGAAATGCCTACTTTTGGAAAATGTTAGAATCCTCACTGATTTTTCAATATGTTCTTTATGTTCAATATGTTTTGTTCTTTAATCAATTTTGGTTTAGAGCTGTGAAATGTGAGCTGTAGATAATGCTTGGACTGAGGGTAACACCTTGTATTAAAAAGGAACATAGACCAAACACACTTTTGTTTACATAGGGTTGCAATCAACATCTTCAGAAAATCAACTCAAGAAACCATCATTTATGCCTGCGAAACAGTGCACCGTGAAAACTACAAGTAATTTGACCAGTTTTGTTTTTTTGTAGTTATCCCTTAACTATGTTTGTCTGTCTGCCTTTTGTATGAATGGGGCTGAAAACAAAGGTTTTTGGTTTTAAAACATGTAATTAGATTGCTTTGATTTTAACTTTGCTCTGCTAAAGTTACCATATTGTTAATAAATTGCATTTTGTTTGACATACAAACCAGTATATGGAATTGATTATTCGCAAAGTCTAGGATGGGGTATTCAGAAGTCCGGTCAGGAACCACTGAGGTCAATTTTGAGGGTCTTTGATGGTTTTAATTTTACTGCTTTGTGAATACAGACGTGGAAAGGCTGATTGGCTTGGTTGTCTGTGTTGTAACAAAAGGTAACATGCTTGAAGATGTTCTTGTCATGTATTAATGACTCTAGAATCATTCTTATACCAAATCAAAGTTTAAAAGACTAAAACAGTGCTTAAAATGAGGAGAGAGAACTGTTTATGTTCTAGGTTCAAAGAAGAAAATAACAATTAACTTCTGAAACATTTCCAGCACTGCAAGGATTTCAGAAAATGATCAGTAAGGATAACAAATTCACTCAACAACCGTGTACTAAAATCCATTCAACCACACTTTTAAAAATTAAACTTTGGCTTTACTGAGATTCTTTAGGGTCAACATCACATGATGTATCACTAAAGATAGAGTCTTTTAAGTAAGTAGTTCCAAAAAGAATAAGTCTTTCTTTTTAACATTAAAGAACAAGGTTTACCTGAGGCTGAGACACAGTACATTGATTCACTGGATCCAAACTAGACTCTGTGGGAACAGAGGGATTCGTAAATTCTTTCTGCTCCTCTTCCTCTTCCACCACCTCCTCTTTCTGAACCATGTCCTTCAGTTCTGCCTTAGTTATAAAATAAATAATTTTCCTTACGGTTTATGCAGACACCTAAATAGATATTTTCTTTGGCTTACTCTTCTTAGTTTACAATATACCATCCAGTACAAAACGACTGCAAAATATCGTTTACTTAAATGGAAACTATGAAGTCACAACTAGAATATTAAAGTTGTAACCTCTTGTTATACCGGTGAAAGGCTAATAAGGAGCTTGAAATACCAGAGGGGCGGGTATGATGGCTAGGATTTAATTGAAGAAACAAAACAATGAATTAATAGAATTCAGTAGGATACAATGATGTGGAGGTGCTGGTGTTGGACTGGAATGGACAAGGTCAAAAATCATGCAACACCAGGTTATTGTCCAACAGGTTTATTTGAAAAAACAAGCTTTTGGAGAGTAGCCCCTTTGTCAGGTGGAGTGAGAAAGCAGCACAACACAGAATTTAAATACAAGATCAAAGGGTCACACAACTGATGAGAATGAATTAAATAAACCTAAGATGATGTTAAATCTTTAATCAGTTAGAAGGCTTTAATTGATTAATACATATATGTAAATCACCGAATTTCTTTCAAGTCAGTGCTCTGAGAGAACAAAAGGTTTTTAATCAGTGAAAAGAAGAGGTGACACTTCAGGTCAGACAGTGCATGTTAGGTGTGAGGCCTTGTTTAGAATCTGTTTTTGTTTTGGTTTGGAGTCAGACTGGTTTCTTCTCTAAAGTAGGAATTTGTAAGATGCCACTTTGACCGTCTATAAGTTGTATTTTTTTTGAACAAAACAGAATATATCTGCAAATAACAAATTCACCGTGTGAGTGTGTGAGAGAAGAGAGAGAGAGAGAGAGAGAGGAGGGTGTGTGTTAATACGCAAATTGAACAATATTTGAAAATATCATGGTCTCCAATAATGTATTTACTTATCAAAGTTATAGCCTAAAAAAATGAATTTACCAAGAGTTCCTCATCATCTTCCAAATCATCATCATCAACATTTTCATCTATATCCTTCAGACATTCCTCAGCCATTTGTTCTATATGGTCCATTGGCAAAGGTACTGTGGATAAAATGCATAAGAATCAAAGAAAGTCTTGACTTTGATGTTGACGCCATATTCAAATAACTGATGGTAAAATATCTGACAAAGGAAACTGGAGAACATTTGCTATAATAACAATAATGCAACAAAACTGCCTAGTTAAGTGCCTTACTGCAGGAAATATAGATCAACAGCCAGTCAGCAACAAAATGCTGATGCTATTTTACATTCTTATAGAATAGAGAAAATTCACAGGAGCTAATAGTGTTTTTTCTGTACTAGAAGCAAGTTGAAGGTGCAATCTGTCAATTTTATAGTTTTGTCATTTATGGTACCAAAATTCTTCCAGTGCACTATCTTTAGTCAATGCTTTATAATTTATGGTTTTCATTAGCTTTCAAAGGATTCTGTCACAAACTTCATACAGGTCACTAACCTTTTAAAAATGAAATTTAAATATCCAGTTAACAACTGAAAGGCTGACATGACATCATGCTTTAAGACTTTTACCACAACAGATTGAAAGTGCTAGTGACTAAGTACTATTTGGTGCAGGCAACTTAACTTTAAACTACAGAACAGAACTTTCTCCTTTTCCTTTTAACACATTCAAAATAACTACTTCACAGATATACTCTAGACCCAGTCCTAAGTGATTGTAAGCTCCTGAAGATTTATTTCATTCTTTTCTTTCGCAACCTGGTAACTCCTAAACTCAAAAGTGATTTCATAATTGAACTTTTTTTCACCTAGAGATACTCCCTCTAATCCAATCCAGGTGAATCTTCCAGTCTATTTCAAATCCTTAAAAATTTGTTTCTTTTCACCCCGCTGAGCTGAATACAAGGTCCCAATTTAAGTGTGACAAACTATAAAGATTTTCAACTTCCAGCTGTTGTTTCTTTTTCAGATCCTGTGTCGAGAGTTTCAGTAATGCCCCTGAAGCTCTCCTTTCTCGAAGTCCGTCTTATTTTGAAACGTGGATCACATGCATCTTGGTCCTAGGTCGAAATACTGCTTCACTATCCTCGAGACTAACTCTCTTATCTTGGAAACAGACGGACAAATTAAAGCATAACCATTTACAAACTATCAGTCCCAACGTCACTTCCGAGTCCTCAGACTTTAGTTCTGAGGAAGGGTCACCGGACCTGAAACGTTAATTCTGTTTTTCCCTTCACAGATGCTGCCAGACCCGCTGAGCCTCTCCAGCAATTTTGTTTTTGTTTCAGTCTCAGCATCTTCCTGGGGACTTTGGAGACTAGCAGTCTTAGTCTCATGGTAGCACTGCAAACCCAGATGTTGCTACTGTTATCTGCAAGTTTGAAGCCCTTCTTTCTGCAAAAGAAACTCGGATCTCCCTTTAATCTTTAATAGGCAGGTCACCAAGACTTGCGGTTGTTGGGCAGACTTCAGAACAGACCATTTAACCTCCCCTTCACTTTATCCCAAATTAAGGTGAGAATCTCAAAACAATCTTATTAAATGTTGAATTCAAGAGAAATGGGAGTATAAAACTGATTCCCATGAACATCAGCCTGACAACAGAATTCTCTGCTTCTAAATGTTTTAGAACACAGCTGGACTCAGCATCTCCCTTATTTAAACTAACTCTTCTGACTCCTGCAAAAGGTTCACTTGGAAAGATCCAGAAAGAGGTTTTACAAGCTCCAGTAGGCACCAGTGGTCAACTTTCTCACGTACATGCAACTAAGCAATTCCTCTAGAAGGCAAAGCAATGGGAGTATAAATTTAAAAGGAAAGTGTGTTCTTTTAGACTATCATAGAATTCTTAATAGGGAAAAAAAGAGGCATACGCATCATTTCCTGTCCCAGAGTTATCCAATAGAATTTTCGGACTGGTAACAAAATGGCTACAGTGACAGTGCTTTAGTTAACTGCATTAATTTTAATAGACATGCCTTATGCACAATGCAAGTGATAATAATTCACACGTATATTGCATTAGGTTATCCACCTCCATTCTGAATGGAACTTTGAAACGATTTCTCCTTCATTAAAGTTTGGAATCGTGCAATCAACTCATTTATTAGTCATGCACGATGCTTTGAGTTAAAGTGAAAGCTAAGAATGTTCTCATGCACAACTAAGACTTGCCTGGTCTACTCCTACTCTCGTTCAAGAACATGGTTGATGGTGGTTGGTTTTTGCCACATTGTGGTCTTTGGAACTACTCATCATTATTTGTTTCTGCTGATCTGGAGTGGAAGTTCAGTTCTTGAGCTGACTACAGTGAAAGCTCCCTACACGTTGCCACTTGTGTTCCCATCATACTAAAGTTTGTTTTTCACTCACTTCAAGTAACAGTTGAGTAGATAACCAAAAATAATTAAGAACGTCAAGTTAAAAACTACGATCACAAAATACTCATTAGAACAGAAGCCTTTTCAGAAAATGTTCCAGGGTGTCTCAGTCTAAAGGGCGCTACAGCATTTAAGATTATATGGTAATTCAGCAGAATATCTTTTCCTTTACCAAGTCAAATCAACTGGAGTTTCTATCATTTTTCTCTACGATGTTTTCCTCAATAATATCTTATTTGTTTTCAAATCTAAAACAGAGTCCATAGCTTAAAATGTGAAACAGTTAAGGTATTAGAGAGCCGACCATTTATTCGGTCACTGCTTTTTTTTCTAGTGACAATATTATATTTCAGGTCAAATTGCTAGTCCATATCATGGCCAAAGACATATCTGGACAGTCTGTGTATATTAAATGGGCTTGCCGATTATCTGTAAATTTCATTATTTCCACTAAGTATTAGCTTGTATAAATGATTTTAAAACATCAAAGCTTTCAGGAAATAATAGTTGCTATTAATTCTAACCAAGGTTAAACTAGTTAACTAGATTACAATCAAAAGTATACCAACATTTTCCTTTGGGCTTTGGTTTAGTGACAGGCTTCTTTCCAGTTATTTCAGCTAACTCTGCTTCCAGGTCTCCGTCACCATCATCATCATCCCCGTATGTATTCATCATCATATCCTCAGGTGAGAATTCTACAAACAGGCCAAGCTGTGTCAAAAAAGATCATCTGTGTCATAAGACTTTCCTCCAATTGCCTATTAACCTGGAATATACAACGAAGTTAACTGCAATTATGTTAATAGTAGCTAAATGCCAGTGTTCATGCAAGGCGTCATATTCTTTATGTCGAAATTTCTATTCTCAACCAGTTAATGGCAAACATTAACTCCTAGATTTATAACGTGTAGGGATTTGTCTGTATAGCAGATTGCTGCCAGCATAATACGTTGCATTACATACATACTATTTACACAAGTAAGCCATTCAGCCCAAAAAACCTGCTTATGCTCCACTCAAATCCTTCTCTCTTCAGCAATTCCATCAATATATGCTGCTGCTTCTTCATCCCAAATTTGGTTATCTAGCTTTCCCTTAAAAGGGTCTAGGCTACAATTTTTAAAAAAATTAACTTGAGAAATATGGGCATTGCTGGCTGGGCCAACACTGGTTACTCTTGTGAAGGTGATGGTGAGCTGCCTTCTTGGTGGACTACTGCAGTTGATGCACTATAGGTAGACTCCCAATGCCATTAAGGAGAGAATTCAAAGATGCGCATCAAGCAATGCAAAGAACAATTATATATTTCCAAGTCAGGGTGGCGAGTGGCTTTGAGGCAACTTGCAAGTGTGGGTATTCCCATGTGTGTGCTGCCCTTCTCCTTCTAGATAGTAGTGGTTTCAGGCTTGGACAATGCTGTCTAAGGATCTTTAATGAATTTTTACTGTGCGTCTTGCAGATCGTACATATTACTGCAGTGTATCAGTGGAGGAGGGAGTAAATGTTTGTCGATGTGATGCCAGTCAAGTGGGCTGTTTTGTCCTGGATAGCATTAAGCTTCTCAAGTGTTGTTGCAGCTGCACTCATTGAGGCAAGGGGAAAGTACTAAAGCTTACTCCTTACTTGTGCCTCGTAGACAGTGGACTTCTCACCTTATGATGGAGCCATATCAAATCTGGAATCAATGGCTGTCAGGAGTCAAACCCTCTGCTGGTTGGAGTCATACCTGGTACATAGGAATATGGTGTGGTTGCTGCAAATCAGTCATTTCAATTCCAGGACACCTCTGCAGAAGGTCCTCAGGATAGTTTCCAAGGCCAAACCATCTTCAGCTACTCCCAACATCTTCCAGTCCCACAATCAGTTCCATCTAGAAGGACAAGGGCAGCAGACAGACCACTACCTGCAAGTTTCCCACCAAGCCACCCACCATCTTGACTTGGAAATATATTGCCATTTCTTAACTGTTGCTGGGTCAAAATCCTGGAATTCCCTCCCTAACGGCATTATGGTCAACCAACAGGTGGACTACAGCAGTTAACGATAGCAGCTCAATACCAGCTTCTCAAAGGCAATAAACACTGGCCAGTGATGCCCACAACCCATGAATGATTTTTAAAAAATCATTACTGGATTTATTAGCGACTACATTATACTTATGGCTCTTCGCTCTGGTCTCACTTGCAGGAAGAGAAATATCTCCTGACCTCTACCCTATCAAAACCTTTCATAATTTTCTTCATTGTTGAGGGATCACCCACTGAATCCATTCAATTTTTCTGAAATATCTATCTTCTTAGTTCTGGTATTATTTTAGTAATTTTTCTTCACTTTCTTCAATGTCTTAATACATAATGAAATTCAGAGCACCTGACAATAATACTTCAAGCTCTGCTGTCAATTTTGACATTATGTTCTCATTTAAGGTTTGTCTATAATGTGTGCACGTCCTGTTTTGCAGAAAGAGATCTCAGTTTTCCTTTCTAATGTTCTCCTGGAAATTGTAATTTGTGCTAGGAAACATTTAGAGAATTTCTATCCTTGGTCAATTGGCAACTGCTCTTGCATTGGCCTGGATTGAAAAGCGCTAATAGCTAAGAGCCAAAAAAAGGCTTCGTAACCGAAAACTCTTGCGACCAATAAGCATCTTCCATGTGGGTTCTCTCAACAAGCGATGATGCACAGGAATTAAGCGCATTTTTCACCTTTAGGCTGGGATCAACTTAAATTTGCAATGATCTGGGAACAAAACTTGGGAGTCACCAAATTGTACAATGCTCATTATTGTAGTCATTTGGGGGCCCTTGACAGAATTTTCGGAAGTAACACATAAACTGCTGCTATTCAAACGTACCTGAATCCTCCTGGAGGACCGAAAGAACTGTCGATGCTGTGAATCAGGAACAAAGACAGAAGTTGCTGGAAGCTCAGCAGGTCTGGCAGCATTTATGAACAAAAAAGTCAGAGTTAACGTTTCAGATCCTGAAACGTTAATTCTGATTTTTTTCTTCATAGATGCTGCCAGACCTGCTGAGTTTCTAGCAACTTCTGTCTTTGTTCCTCCTGGAGTAGCTAACTGCAACTGAAACAAATTTTTTAAAACACATCTAATCCATTTTTCTAATCAACTTGTTCAGAGAGATGTTATTGCACACTTCTGGAGCAGGTAGGACTTCAGCCTGAGCCTCCTGGTCCAGGAGTAGGGACACCACTACCATGCCACAACAGGGTCGCTAAATACTTGTGCTGCAGACAAACCAGCCACCTCCTTTTTCCAGCTAATCGAAATGTATCCAGAATTTAGCAAATATCATCACTTTAAAAAATCTGTACTCGTGCCACCTAGCATACAAGAACACAACCCAAAATGAAAACAAGGTGAAAATGCTTAGACTTCAATATTTAATTTTAAAATTGCATTGTACAGTAATAGTTATATATTGCATTTTACCACTGGGGCTGAGTCAAGTCAAGCTCAGACAAACAGGATAAAATTTCCCTGTCTGCAAACGCACTAGTTCTCTGGTCAGTATCAATCTGGTTAGTTACAGTGCTACAATTCCACTCAATGGCTGAATAAAAATTAAAGATTGTTGGTGCTGGAACTGTAAGCAACATACTGGCACATAAAGATACTCTGCTGGAGACCTTCAGTTGAGGCAGTTGACAACTGTACTCTGCATCCAGCGGGTGTGCCCGCCCAGAATCCTTGCTGTTTCTTAACCAAGCTCTATTTCCCAACAGTAATATTCCTACCCTCGAGTATAAATCACAAACAATCATCTCCTTGACATGTACCACCATTCCGTCATCACAACCAGCTCAAAAACCTGGGATTCTCCGGTTTATGGGAACACCATCAATACACGGACTGCACTCATTCCAGAAGGATCTTTAAGGGAACTGGGGATTTAAAATGCAATCTTAAAAGTCACGGTCATTCACAACCCTTGAACAGATGTCTAATACGGAAGATGGGCTCGATATCATGGACAGATATTTTACACTGCTCGGTAAAGCGTTTAATCACATTCCACTTAATCACGATATGACACACCTGTCGCCTTGCAGTAACACCAATCCGCAAAACGTATACGGGCACTTCGTTTCTTTTCAAAATAACATTAGTTCACCATGACAACATAAACATGTATTTACAACTAAAGCTATTACGGAACAACAAACACGAAAAAAGCCTGAAATTAGTGTAAAATGTTATGCAATTTGTAACAGGGTGAAGACAGACAGAAATTGCTGGAGATACTCAGTAGGTCTGGTAGCATCTGTGAAAAGCATGATGATCGTTTCGAGCCCGGTGACTCTTCATCGGAACTGCTTTCACCCGTTTCACAGGGGCTTCCACATGTACAGAACAGAGTTTCTCCAGCAATTTCTAATTTTGTTTCAGATGTCCCGGTACCTGTACAAACATTTCACAGCACACTGCCACCCGCGCCCCGATCCCCGCCAGACCCGCGCATTTCTGCCGGAAACACTATGAAAAAAAGGTAATAACCAAGAGCTGTTTTCATTCGTGTGCTCACTTCTTTAGCAGTTGCTGCGCCTTGGCCTTTTCTCGGCGGCTTCTTGTTTTTTCCGGCAAACATGGTGCATCTGGCAGGAGCAAGCCTACGAGAAACTTAACAAGGTGGGGGGGGGAGGAAAAAAACTGTGAAGTTTAAAAACAACTTCCACCAACTGAACGCCGTACGTGATAATAATCAGGAGGACTGAGTGTTGAATGCGTTTCTCCACAGGGGCTGGGCCGGAGGGACCACCTTCCCGTCATATGCGCTGGCGGCTGTTACTGCGCAAACTCAGTTCATGTTTCTTCTTTCCGGCCCACTTGCCTCATCGTTGCTCTTTGCAATCCCTGTCCACTCCTGCTTTGACAAGATGTATTCTAAGCGGTGGGGTGCTCGACTATGGGGTGAAAAAGACTTGCACTCGTTTGGCATGTCATGTCCTTCTTGCTACCAAAGTATTTTAACAGCCGCTTGCTTTGTAAACATGGATAGCAACCAATGTGCATTCAGCAAAGATCTCAAGATAACCTAGTAAATATTTTGAGGAAAAAGCTAAACAATGAGGGAGAAGGAAATAATTTAGTTACCGTGATGGATTTATACGGGAAAAGATGGAAGCTCCAATGGTGCATGAACTGGATTGTATTGTGTATCACATGTACGTTACATGTTACAGTGGCGTTGACAGATTCCCTACTGTTTGAATATCGCCAAAAGGTCTTTTCTATCATTTTGCAGTGGAAAACAGGTCTCAGTTTAACATTTCCTTTGAAATATATACTGCTAACTGCATCACTCCACAAGAGAGTTTGAGCATCAACTCTTTCATATTCTATGCTCCTTATGAACTTCAGAATATTAGGTACATGGAACATTTAAGATTCCCGTGTTCACCTACACTTGTCAATATTGTATCTTTTATGGCTCAATAAAGCATCATTCAGCATACCTAAATAGAGGAATATTTTTCTTTATTGCCTTTTCCATTTTGAACCCCTCTGAATAAAAACAATAGCAGCTGCTTTCTTTTCAAGTGAGTTAATCAGAAGTAATATTCCATATTTTGTTGATCCACCTCTTTGTGTTGACCACATTAAACCAATGATTTGGATCAACATTCAGAAATGACCAAAGAAATACTATGTGTATGCAATTTGGTATATATAAGCAGGATTAGGTAAAATATGAGAATTTCGATGCCAAGGTTCTCAAACCTGTCTGCACTGGATTTTCCTCATCTGATGTCTGGAGTTGATGATAGAGACTGATTAAAGAATCAAAACAATTACTCCACTGTTGCCACAAATCATTCAAAAGCAGAATACATGAACATTGTTTATCTTTCTCCAGCAAGAAAATCAGGAAATTTAAATCACCATGCACAAGTTTAAAGGTTTACAGGAGTAGATATTACAAAACTTAGGTATCTTTTCAATGCTGCTCCTTTATGAGGTTGCTGGTCTCCATTCTCCATTTGTTTGTAGTCTGTGGAATTGCCAATGTGCAGTGAAAGCAAGTTTTCTATGAACTGGGGCATTGTGATGGTAAGAAAGTGGCTTATATACAAGTCAAAGTTTTTAATGGAAAACAAGGGGCAATTTTATACAAGGATGGTCTTGTTTCAATATATGCAACCGAGGAACAATATTTTTATTTTGAAAAACATCGTAAAATTATACTTTTGTTTTATAACCTATTTTCCAAACTTTATATTCATCACATTTTGATGCAATCCATAAAACTTCAGATTCCCAGAGTTTGACTCCACTGGCTACATACTGAAAGATTAAGGCTGTAAATATTTATTGATCAGTGTTCATTCTGTTTCACTGGTCAGATAAAATTAAACAACTAAACATTACAGTCAGTCTGCATATCATTGTTGAAAGAAATTTTGCATTTTAATTCATAAAAGTAACAACACATTCAGCGCTTCCCTACAGCCATTCCTCCGAAGAGAATCCCACCCAGAACCACCCACTACCTGTAACCCTGCATTTCCCACGGCAAATCCACCTAAGTCTGCATATCCCTGGACACTTTGGGCAATTTAGCACAGCCAACCCAACTAACCTCCACATCTTTGAATTATGGGAGAAAACAGGAGCATCCAGAGGAAACCAACGAAGACACAGGGAGAATGTGCAAACTCCACATAAACAGTTGCCCGAGGGTGCAATCAAACCGGGTTCCTCGTGCTGTGCGACAATAGTGCTAACTACTGAGCCACCGTGCAACCCAGGAACATGTAACGTGCCTTTTTTAAGGAACACTATGTAACATGAGGAATACAGTGGGAAATAAATAACATTTAGTATTTAGAGAAATACGGAACTATAGCACAGCACTTGTGGCCTTGTATTATGCTCCACTGAAAATACCAAACCATGTAATGCAGATTTCAGAATTCTTTATTATACAAAGATCTTAAAATAACCTTATCCCTAAAGATTTCTATAGAAAATCTGAAGTTGTTAAAAAGATTTATATTGGTTAAGAATTACAATATTCAAACAACACTACAACACACTGTACAGTTCATATTGCATTACAGAAATTTAACAAATTAGTCTTTTAAAGCATACATGACATCATCTTGGCTAACATTTAATCGTACTCGCATGTAAAGATCATTTTTACTAGATTCAACAAGAAGTAGACGACAAGCGCCGAGCTTTGTACAAATCAACATAGTTTGGGACATTGTTGGAGGCTGCAGACCTTCTATTCTACATAGTCCAATATGCTGCTGGTAGATCTGGAAAAATGATAAGGGCAGATTAATAAATTTAGAATCTCGAATTTTGCACAAAATACTGCATTAAAATGTTGGTAACCTTAAAAAAAAACTGTAAAACGTTATACCGACATTAAGTTTTTGTAATGTAGTACATCTTGATGGGAAACATAATAGGTGTGGCTGAAGAATTACAGACGTAAAAATGTTAATTTAGTCTACCAACATACTTTCAACTCAACTTTGAGAGAAACATGGAAAGCAGTTTGAGAGTTTCTGCCGATATTTTAAAGCATAAGCATTTTGACTTGGCATTCCCACCCTGTCACATTTGTTGCTTGTTATTAACTAGATTATATTTTCTCTTTCCAATTTCTTCCTAAAGTCACAAGAAGTGTTAGAAAACTGGACTGATTACATTATAATTCAAAATAATTTTTTCACCTATTCTATTTACAAAATTATTGAACAAGTGCATTTTGTACTAAAATTAGGAGCAATGCAAGAAAAGTAATTAGAATATTCTGTCCCGATGCTTATGAAACTATAGGATTAAACAACAATGCACATTTTACTGCACAATATATTGCATTTTTTAATTCATTTAGAGGATGAAGGTGTCATCAAATGCTAGTCCAGCATTAACTGCTCATCTTTAATTGCTCAGAGGGCAGTTAAGAGTTAACCACATTGTTGTGGGTCTAAAGTCATATGTAAGGATGGCAATTTCCATCCCACAAGGGCATTAGTGTCTTTTTCTGACAGTTAACAATGGATTCGTGCTCTTCGTTAGAGTCTTAATTCCAGATTTTTATTGGATTCAAATTCCATTATGTCATGGTGGGATATGAACTTTGGTCTCTAGAACATTACGTGGGTCTCTGAATTAACAATTCAGTGATAATAACACCAAGCCATGCAATGGATGAATAGGGATGAATAGCTGAAATATGATTATTGCCAAGTTTGACAGATTATTTGCTGAAATTATTGGTAAATTTACTGACCATAAGTTGAATAATTCACTTGTATTAGTAAAACAAATAACCAGTTTTTCAAAACAAATATCAAAGGACTCTGACTGATTTGCTACGGATTAAATGATCTACAAATAGAATGTATTAATAGGTTTTTGAACATGTATGAAAGATGCACATAGCTACCTCATCCTTCCCAGTTTATTAAAAATGCAGTTCTTTTGAAAAAAAGAGGTCATTCCATGCAATTATTGAGGAGTACGTTATAAAACATGTAATTAACCACCTGCTGAAATGTTGCTTCTTCTAGCCCAAGTCGTTGAAATTCGGCGAGCACGGCTCTCATAAACATTTGTTCCTGGGCAGATGCATTTCTGTGGCACAGAAAGGGAGGAAAATATTAGCACAGAAACTGCAATCTCAATCACTTGAAACTCTGAAATTATAACTGATCAATTACATTCTTATCCCACCAAAGAACTCAATATCAGAATATTGCACTGTTAAATTGGGACAGGTAGGTAGACCGGAAACATAGGTAGGCACAGCACTAATCACGCAGCAATGTGTGGGATGAGCTCAACCTTACAGAAAGTGGAAGATGGCACCTTTACCCAGAAATACCAACTGGATGACCCATCTTGGCCTCCTCCTAAGGCACCTAGCATCATGTATGCCAGCCAGGCTATCAACTGGCACTTACAAAACAATAAGCTGCTCATTGATGCTCAGTTTGGTTTCTACCAGGGTCACTCAGCTCTTGACCTCATTACTATCTTGGTCCAAATATGGACAAATGAGCTGAGGAAAACTGAGGGTTACTTGCCTCAATACAGAGGCATCAAGGAGCCCGCGCATATCTGGAATTGATGGGACTCTAAGGACAAACTGTGGAGCAACAGCAGTTAAACCTAGCACAACAGAAGATGGTTGTGGTTGTTGGAGTTCAATCATCACAGGCACAGGGCATCACTGCATGAGCTCCTCACTGTACTTCTAGTCTTAATCACCCTCAGTTGCTTCATTAGTAACCTTCTCTCCATCATAAAGGTCAGATGTGGCAATATTTGTTGGTGATTGCATAATGTTCAGCTCTATTCACAACTTCATATACTGAAGCAGTCCAGGTCCAAATGCAGCAAGATTTGGACGACATTCAGGCTTGAGCTGATAAGTGGCAAGTCACATTCACAGCACAGAAATGTCAGGCAATGGCCATCTCTAACAAGAGAAAATTTAATCGTCGCCCTTTTACATTCAATGGAACTACCATCACTGAATGTCCTTGGCCAGCACCTTCCAAATCCACAATTTCTATCACTTAGCAGGCCAACAGTAACAGATGTGAGACAACACCACCTCCAAGCCATAAATTATCCTAACTTAGAAATATATTATCCTTCACTGCCTTTTGGTTAAAATCCTGGAATTTCTTCCCTCACAGCTCTGCAATATACTTACACCTACAAGACTGCAACATCTCAAGAAGGCAGCACACCAATACCTTCTCAAGTTGAATTAGGAATGAACATTAAATGCTTTCCGAACCAGCGAAACCTAAATTGTGTGATTTAGCAAGGAAAACGGAAGACCAGCCAAAAGAGTACCACAATTGTTAAATCTGAAAATAGCAATAGCATGACTGAGGATTTCAGCAGCTGGACAATGTTTCTTGTCAGTTGAATTAATTAAATCCACAAACATAACGTTTGGCAAGATTTAAGATTTCATGTTGAGTCATACTTGCTTTCTGACACAATTGACTGATATTTTCAAACTTCATGAACAGGCAGTGCTTCTCCCCAAAATAACTTCTTTGCAGGTTTCTTTGTAGCAGTAATTGGGCCTCAGAGGATAGACCAATGGGCCACACACATAACAGGAAAATCCACGAGGATATGAACGGGTCTTACAGTTGTCAAAGAAACAGTTCTAGTTCATTGGAGGTGACAAACCTTTAATACCACTTACAATGCTCTAAAAACCTTCTCTCGAGAAGAGGAGAAAGTAAGAGAATATGAGTTGAGCACAACAAGAATTCAACATACACGAGAAACACTTCATCGAATTCAATCTGGGAATCACCAAAGGAACACTGTACAATAAAATGTATCAAACACGTACTTATCTAAAGTGCACAGTCTCAGTCAAGTCATGTCAACACAGCATTTAATTATTTACCTTATAGCAGTAACGTAGGGAGAGGAAAACATTTCATCAAGAGCCTGTACCACGTGAGGCATTCTCACAAGTTTGGACATAGTTTGCTGAGTGTCTGAATATTCACATATTTCAGCAGCTCTCCTGCAAATGTCGAGAGCACGTCTTGCATCACCAGACAGAGCTGCTACCTGCATGGTACAAAAGAGTGGCCTGGTATTTATATACACAAGTGGTTGATATCCAATTCTATTGCTTAGATGGAAAAATGTGCTCTTTTTCTTCGTGCAATAATCTATCTGCAAGTCTGCAGTTGCTCCTGATGAAAAAGATCTTTTCTTAAAAACTCATCATCTTCAATTCATCAACTGTCAGCTTTATTCAACTATACTTACTTTTCTGGCTACTAGCTGAATAGCATCATTTTCAAAAGCCTTTAATTGGTTGAGTCTTGAGGAAATGATTCGCTGCAACTGTTTGTAAGTATACGGTTGGAATGACATTCTGGTCAGTCCCTATTTTGAAAGAAATTAATAATCTATTAAGTTTCTCACTTTTACAACTAAACTATATAACAGAATACTGCAATGCTAACAATTAAGCAAAGCATGTGCATCATTCATTTTTTAAAAAATGAATAACCCAAACAAGAGGCAACTTTTCAGTGGAGTTGCACATCAAATATCTCAAATGTTCGCACGGTTTACCAGAAAAACAAACAGCAATTATTTCTAGAATAGATTTTGCTCACCAGTCTGCTTGCTACCCGGTTCATCATGATCCTCTCTGGCAGGTCCATCGTGTTGGCTACTGCCACAACCACTAATTTTGCCTGCTTTCGTGCTGGCCAATCAAACAGATTATACATAACATTCTGTTTCCGGGTCCACAGAAGATCAAGCTAAGAGGAGTACATGTCGAAAACTGAAGTTACATGCAAGTGAATTCAAAGCCTAGCTTAGTTTGACTTAATTATTATTTCACAAGATCATGCAGTATTGCGCTTTTGGAAGGTAGCACATTGATCACTCCAGTTCACATGGTGGCAGTTAAAGTAGGTAATTTTCTTGACTAGGCCTCCCAATGGTTTTAGATAAGGATTTGCAGCGTATTTGACCTAGCAACAAAGGAACAACCATGTACAGGAAGGCACACGATTTAGAGAGGAAGCAATGGTGTTTCCATAACCTTGTTGTTCTTATAATTCTTACTGTTTGAGGTGACAGGGAGGGTGGTATCGTTAACCAAGCTTGACAAATTGCTGTAGTTCAGTCTACAGCAGGGTGTTATGTTTAATTGCTTTTTAAAAAGACCAAATATCAACTGATGACGATTGGTACTTTAAAACCACTGAGCCATTTTTTTTTGTGGTTTGTAGCTCGGATTGTAGAAGAAGTTGCTCGCCGAGCCGGTGTGTTTGACTGCAGATGTTTCGTCACCTTGCTCGGTAACATTACTAGCATGTACCATACGGAGTCCACAGAAGCATGGAAGCCCAATTCTGTAGACTCCCTGAGATACACATGCCAGGAGTCCCCCTCAGACCCACTGTCTCACTACCAGGCACATCAACATATAGACTAACTAAAGAATGGAAACAGAAATACTTAGTTGGCAACATTACCAACTCCATCCACTCCTCCCAAGAACTCCTCAACATCAAAGACACCAGGACAGAAGAGGACGAGATAATGATATCCTTCAACATAACAGCACTATTTACATCCATAAGCATCAACTTAGCCAAAGAGACAATTGCCACACTGCTGGACAAATCAGGAAGGCAGGCACCCCACAACACCAACAGCATCAACAAGGACAGCACCTGAAACTGCTTGATCTGTGCCTCACAACCAACCTCACCTTCGACGACCATCTCTTCAAACAAATCAACGGAACACCAATAGGATCCCCAATATCAGGACTGATTGCAGAAGTGTTAATGCAAAGGTTAGGACAATCAGCGCTCCCCACTATACAACCCAAACTCTGGGTCCGCTATGTGGATGACACCTTCGTGATTATCAAACGCATAAGACTAGAAGAAACCCACTGACGCAAACAACATCCTCACAGGAATAAAATTCACAAAGAACTGAACAATAACCGACTACTCTTCCTAGACATAATGTCAGAACATAAGAACAACGGGGAACTCCAACTTACCATATACAGAAAGACCACGCATATGGACCAGATACTTAATGACACCAGCAACCACCCTAACACCTATAAACGGAGGTACTTCAGGACATTTTTCAAATGAGCCACAGCACACTACAGCAACCTGGAAAAGCGCAAAGCAAAACAGGAGCACTTGTACAGAGTTTTTAAAAGAAATGGATACCCAAAAAGCACAACAGACCACAACAACATAGCCAGACACACCAGTCACCCTACCGTACATCAGAGATGATCACAAGACTACTCAGACCCCTAAATATCAGGGTAGCCCACAAACCAACAACCACCCTGCGACAGCTACTGATGACCGTATAGGATCCCATACCCACAACCAATGAAACTAATGTAATATACAAAATACCATGCAAAGACAGTGAGAAACATTACACAGGCCAAACTTGAAGAAAACTGACAATAAGCGACACAAACACCAACTAGCCACCAAGAGACACAACCAGTTCTCACTGATGTTAATACACACAGACAAAGAAGGACACAAATTTGACTGGGACAACACATCCATAATAGCACAAGCCAAACAGAGACATGCCAGGGAACTCCTAGAGGCCTGGCATTCCAATTGGAAGCCCATCAACAAACACACTGAACTGGATCCAATTCACAAACCACTGAAAAACAGAACCGAAAGTGATGCCAACTACCCCAGCAAACCGAGGCATATAAATAACAAGCGGGACAGAACGCTTCACCGGAGGCGCACTGACTACGTTACCTAGCAGGATGATGACATGCCTGCAATCAAACACACCGGCTTGGCAAGCAAGTCTACAACCTCACTAAGCCATCTTTGACGCTGATCCACCTTAAATAAAAGTATTTTTGGCCAGGTGACTACAACCTACCTGTTTGAGCTTTTAAACAGCATCTTAATGGAGGAATGAGACTTGGAGAGACTGAGATATGTATAATGGTGAACAAATGGATTCCCAGGTACTGCATGCTACCTGAATTTGTTAAATAGTCAAATAATGTAAAATTAACACTCGGGAGGCCTGTTAGGAGTATACTAGAACAGGTTAAGTCTAGAATTGAAGTTATAGATGAAGGATTCAGGAGCATATAAGATCACGCAAAGGAGGTGGGAATGATGTGGACATGTGATAGGAAACTCATCAGAATCAAATAGAATACCAAGATTACAAATATTACAGTTAACACAGAATGAGTGTTTCGGGGATTGAACACAGTGGTTTCCATCTTTGCTATATGCAGATGAAGATTAACTAATCCGCTATGACCTTATATCATTTTTAAGTCTCCCAAACAGATTAAAACTTGCATTTCTGTTCATATTTTTTTTAAAAGCTACTTAAAATGGCGGTACAAAAGACTATGGTAAACACTAATCAGTATACTGTAAAAATTGATGTGAATTAATTAAGCATCATCTGGAGGGAAAAAAGTCTTTATTATGGAAACGGTCAATCCAAAATAATGGATATAAAATTTGAAAAGCATTCATAGGCCAGGTTTAACAGTTACCAAACATCAAATGCCACCAGAATTTCTACGTACCTGCGGTCCCTGATTTATGAATGTCCAACTTACAAATGTTTGTACTTATGAACGAGATCCCATATAGGGGTGTACTAATATTCTTTTCAAAGATCCAACATGCGAACATTCGTTCGTACTATGAATGGCTATTTTATACTGTACTATATTGTGTTTTGACTAGCATACAAATTGACTTACAACATACTCAAGAACAGAATCCAATTGTAACTTGGGAACCAACTGTAGTATTAGAGAACTCAATCCAAACGTTTATAATATAATACTATAATATTATATGCTAAATCCTTACCTCGTCCACCAGCAGCACTGTGGTCTCCCTCTTTGGTGCTGGTGTACTAAACCGCTTCTCAAGCAATGCAGCAGCATGGTCTGCAGTGGCATTTTGTCCTGTCAATAACTAAGAAGCAGAATTTAAAAAAAAAATCCACAACACTTCTGTATAACGTAGTGGGAAGATTAACTGCCATTAGAAATGTTTCTTTTATTACTCTTCTTTATTCTTTTACATTATTGTTCTCTAACAGCGGCTCAGTTGCAACTGATTACATTCTGCAGTTTAACACTTGTAGTAAATATTGTGGCCATTCCTACCGCAGGAAAATTCCAAGATAAAGTGCAAGACTGGGTATTCATCGATTTTTCTGATGCTGGCTTAAGAAAGGATGGTGACTTGGGAGGCAGACAGCTCTCTACCTACACAATGTAACTTGGAATTCTTATCTAGTAGACATGTTTTTGGATTAATATTTCATCTGAACAATGATGCACCAACACCTGACACTGCACTCAAATGTGATTGTACGCGGAAGTCTTGAGTGGGGTCAAAAAACACAACCAGACCCATGCGGAACACACTAACAACTGAGCGAAACTGATAGTCCTTTTTTTCCAGGAAATTATGTACTGAGTGGCGTATTCATATTTCTCTCCATACTCTGATCAACGTATACTTCATAACCAAAACAGTTACCTGATGCGTTTCTAAGGAGCCTTGTTTTTCATACACCTAACAAAAAATAATTTTCTGCAGGGGATTGTTTGGTACACAACATTATATATAAACTATATTTCCTTCTTCGTTTGAGGACAATAAACTAAATAATATGTCAAACTCGACAGCATTGATTGCATCTTAAAATTAGATTTGTACCTTCAATATCTGCACATAAGACTGATGAGGGTTTGTAAGCTTCATGCCATTGATTTCTATGAAGTGGAAGGATGGAAGGTCATCTTCTTTCGCTGCATACTGCAGACATCGCATCACCTCATGCACTGTTGCAGTTTTTCCTGTCCCTGGCACCCCAGAAATATACATACATCTGTGAAAAACAAAATTTGATTTCAGTGCAAAAATTAAAAACTCATTAGTCTTCATTCTGCAGTCACCGGTGAATTGACAGCATTCATCACTAATCATGAAAACAGCTTCAAAAGATACAACTGTCCATGGTATGGACTTCTCCACTCCCAAAATTACTTTTATTCATTGTCAATTCATTGACCATCCCCACCTTCGGGAAAAAGACCTTTGCTATTTACCTTATCCATGACCCTCAACGATCTTATAAATCTGTATAAGCCCTTCACCTTTCAATCATTTCACAGAAAAATAAGAATGGGTATATATACAAAATATCAAAGTGGAAGGTGAAATGTTAAACTTCTGTTTTTCTAAAATCAATGCAAAAAATGTCATGCCACAAATGCAATAATTAGGTCCTCTGGGCCACAGAGACTGCTCAACAATAATTATGAACTTAGCGCATCAATAAAAACAGTTACACCTCTGTCAATAAGGCATAGCCTTTCCAAGGATTTCCTTTTGCAGCCAGACTATTTAGAACATAGAATGCAGAACTGTACAGCACAGGAACAGGCACTTCAGGCCAAGATGTTGTGCCAAACATGGCACCAAATTAAACTATTCCCTTCTGCCTGCCGTTGGTCCATACCCTCCATTCCTTACATATTCATATGTTTATCTGAAAGGCTCTTACACACCCCTTATCATATGCGCCTCCACCACCACCCTTGGCAGTGTGCTTCAGACTCCTACCACTCTCCGTATTAAAAAAAAACTTGCTCCTCACATCTCCTTTGAAATTCCACCCTCTCACCTTAATTACATTTCAACTCTGTGGGGGGGAAAAGGATTTTGACCATCAACCCTATCTATGCATCTCATAATTTTACAGACTTCTACCAAGTTTCTCCTCAGCCTCCGCCACTCCAGAGAAAACAACCTGAGTTTTTCTAGCCTCTCCGTCTAGCTCATGCCCTCTAGTCCAGGCAGCATCCTGGTAAACCTCTTCTGCATCCTCTCCAGAACCTCCACATTTCCTGTGTTGTGGCAACCAGAACTGAACACAATACTTTAAGTGTGGCCTAACCAAAGTCTTGTACAGCTGCAAGATAAATCCTGACTCCTGTACTCAATTCCCTTACAAATAAAGGCAAGCATGCCATACACCTTTTCTTTAAACCACCCTCTCAGTTTGCGTGGCCACTTTCAGGGAGCTATGGACTTGAACCCCAAGATCCCTCTGGACATCAATGCTGTTCAGGGTCCTACCGTCAACTGTATGCTTTTCCTTAGCATTTGATCTCCCAAAGTGCAGCATCTCACACCTATCCGGATTAAACTCCGCCCATTACCACAACTGACCTATATCTCACCATATCCTTTGACAACCTTCTACACTATCCACAACTCCTTGATCCTTGTATCATCTGCAAATTTACTAATCCATTCATCTACATTTTCATCAAAGTTATTTCTATTTATATAATACAAACAGCAGAGGTCCCAGTACAAATCGTTGCAGAACACCACTAGTCACAGACCTCCATCCAGAAAAACACCCTTCCACCACCATCCTCTGCCTTCCATGGACAAGCCAATCTTAGTCCACACCATCAAGTCACCTTGGATCCCATGCATCTTAATCTTCTGAGTGAACCTACCATGAGGGACATTGTCAAAAGCCCTAATAAAATCCACGTAAACAACATCCACTGCTCTACCCTCATCAATTACCTTTGTCACCTCCTCAACAAATTCAATCAAATCAGTAAGTTAGTAATTATGCAATGCTGTTACAAATGCGCGTAAATCCTATCCCTAATAATTCTCTCCAATAGCTTCCCAACCACTGATACGAGTCTCACCAGTCTACGGTTTCCTGCATAATCCCTATTTGTGAAAAAGTGGAGGTTCATGTCAATTCAAGTGATTTTCACTGTTGAGGATTGAACAATGCACTCTTGTGGGAGTAAGGAAACAGTGACAACAAAAATGGATGATTTTGACATCATTACAATGCAAAATTCAGGTCAATACATTTATTTTCTTCAGCCATGAAACACATGGTCATCTCTAGCTCCGGACTGGTTGCAGTTAAAGAATGTCATGGTTAATATAACTGGCACACAACCATTACAGCTTATTGAAGAAGCCTCATGTTGACGCTATCTAGAACTAAGAGTCACAGTCTCAGAATACAGGTTAGGCCATTTAGCAATGCGATGAGGAAAAAAATTCTTCATTCAAAGGGGAGTGAACCTTTTTTCTTTATTCATTCACAGACTGAGGGCATCGCTGACTAGGCAGCATTTATTGCCCATCCCTAATTGCCCAGAGGGC
>JAHRHZ010000038.1:1368837-1384410 GCA_024137785.1 Ginglymostoma cirratum
CAGGTCAAGCTCCTATGATGCTGCTTGACCTGCTGTGTTCATCCAGCCCCATGCTTGTTATCTCGGATTCTCCAGCATCTGCAGTACCTTTTATCTCTGATTCAAGATATCTCATCTGGGCTGCAGAGGAAGTTAAAGTGGGAGGGGAACGATCTGGCCATTGTGGTCCATGTAGATACCAATGATATAGATAGAAAGAGGAAAGAGGTTCTGCTGAGGGAATATGATCTGTGAATGTCTAAATTAAAAAGCAAAAATTAGAATAAAGCAATAAAGTTTGGATTACTACCCAAGCCACAAGTAATTATAGACGTAAACATGTGGCTCAAAGATTGGTGTGGGACAAATGGGTTGACATTGGTATCAGTAGCAGGGAAGGAGGGAGCTGTTCTGATCGAATGGGCTCCATTGAATTACACCAGAGGCGATGCAAATTGTCTGCTGAGATAGGTGTTCAGTTGCTTCGAAAATTAGAAAATCAAAAGTAAAGGAGAAGATAGTATTGCGAGTTAGTGATGGGGTTGATTGTTATCAGAAAATAAAAGCAAGGGACAAAATGTGTGACTGTCATATTACAAGTTACACTGTGCTAAGCCTTCAGTTTAAGTTCTGAGTTTTAAAAAGATTATTCTGTGGATTTAACATGTAGTCACAACATCAACTGTTGGGAAATTCGATAACAGAAGACTTAATGGAGGAGGTGGCTCCACAAATATCCCCATCCTCAATGATGAAAGTGCTCAGCACATCAAAGCAAAATACAAGATTGAAGCATTCTAAGCAATCTTCAGCCAGAAGTGCTGAGTGGATGATCTGTCTCGGTGTCCTCCAGTGGTCCTCAGCAATACAGATACCAGTCTCCAGTCATTTTGATTCATTCTATGTAGTATCAAGAAACGGCTGGAGACACTAGATACTGCAAAGGGTATTGGCCCTAACAACATTCCAGAAGTAGTATTGAAAACCTGTGCACCAGAACTTGCTGCTGCTCCCCTAGCCAAGTTGTTCCAGTGCACTTATAACAGTGGCATCTACCTGACAATGTAGACATTTTCCCAGGTATGTCCTGTACATAAAAAGCAGAACAAGTCCAACCTGACCAGTTACTGCTTAATGAGTCTACTCTCGATCATCAGTAAAATGATTTAAGGTGTCATCAACAGTGCCATCAAAGAGCACCTGCTTAATGCTGCCCGATTTGGGTTCCACCAGGACCACTCAGTTCCTAAGCTCATTACAGCCTTGGTTCAAACATGGACAAAAGAGTCGAATTCCAGAGGTGAATGTGGCATCAAGGAGCCCTAACAAAACTGGTATCAATGGTTATCAGGGGGCAAACTCTCTGCTGGTTGGAGTCATACTTAACACATAGTAAGATGGCTGTCGTTGTTGGTGGTTAGTCATCTCAGCTCCAGGACAGCTCAGAAGGAGTTCCTTAGGCCCAACCAGCTTCAGTTGCTTCATCAATGACCTTCCCTCCACCATAAAGTCAGAAGGTCACAATGTTCAGCACCGTTCATGACTCTTCAGATACGGAAGCAGTCTTTGTTCGAACTTAACAAGATCTGCTTAATATTCAGGCTTGGGCTGACAAGTGGCAAGTAACATTCATGGCAAACAAATGCCAGGCTATAAACATCTCCATTAAGAGACAATCTAACCAGCACACCTTGACATTCAATGGCATAACCATCGTTGAATCCCCTACTATCAACATCCTGGGGGTTATCACTGACCAGAAACTCAACTGCACTCACCACGTGCGGTTACAAGGGCAGGCCAGAGGCTAGGAATTCTGTGACAAGTAACTCACCTCCTGACGCCCCAAAGTCTGTTCACTATCTACAATGCCCAAGTCAAATGCGTGATGAAATACTCACTGTGTACTTGGATCAATGCAGTTCCAACACTCAACAAGTTTGACACCATCCATGACTAAGTAGTCTGCTTGATTGGCACCACATCCACAAGCATTCACTCCCTCCATCACCCACTGCTTTGTGGGTCAACCTGGAGCATGAGGACTGCAGCGGTTAAGGCGGCAGATCACCACCATCTTTTCAATGGAAACTAGGAATAGGCAATAAATACTGGCCAGCCGGCAATGCGTATGTTCCACTAGTGTTTAAAAGCAACTTAAAGGCTTCACACAAAGTATTTGGAATAAGGTGAACAAACAGATGGCAAACTTAAATTCTGTTTTATTCACTCGTGGAACATGGGTGTCATTGACAGAACCAGCATTTATCGCCCTTCCTTCGTTGTCCTTGAGAAGATGGTGAATATAATCTCATAGCCATTATGGAAACATGGTTACAAGAAGATCAAAAATGGGAACTTAGCATTCAAGGATATTTGACCTTTCAGAAAGATGGAGGGATAGAAAATTTGGTGGGGTAGCGCTGTTACTAGGAGATGATATTATGACAGTTGTGGAAGATTATCTAATCTTGGATGATGTCGAGTCCATTGTGGCAGAGGTTAAAAAACAAGAAGATAAAGAAGACATTGGTAGTAATGTACAGACCTCAAACAGTAGCTGACGTGTGGGAAAGGCTATAAATGAATATACAGTAGGAGCACGTGAAAAGAATAGAGCATTAATTATAGGTGAGTTTAATCTTCACGTTGACTGGGTAATCAAATTGAAAAGGGTAGCTACGACAACAAATTCACAGAATTCATTAGGGATAGTTTACTGGAGCAATGTTTCAGGAAGCCAGCCGGAAAACAGGCTATGCTGGACCTGGTAATGGATACTGAATCAGGTTTAATAAATGACGTTAGAGTTAAAGATCTAGAAGCAGAGACTATAACATGATAGATTTTAATATTCAGTTCGAGAGTGGAAAGTGTGGGTCAGAAACAACAATGTTTAACTTAAACAAAGGCAGTTACAATGAAATGAAGATAAAGTTAATTGGGCGGACAGATAAGCAGGAATGAGTATAAGCAAGCACTGGTAGACACTTAAAGAAGTGACTCTCTGTAAACTCACATTCCAGTAAAGAGGAAAGATTCTAAGAGAGGGATAAACCACCCATGACTAACCAAGTAACTGAAGGAGATTATTAAGTTGTAGGAAAGAACACATATAAAAGAGCAAAAGTCAGTGATACTCCTGAAGACTGAGATAAATTCTAAATCCAGTAAAGGAGGGCTAAAAAGATAATAAAGACAGAGAAAATAAACTACGAGGACAATCTAGCGAGGAATATAAAAACTGACAATACGAGCTTCTTTGAACATAAGAAGGAAGAGACAGGTCAAAGTGAACATAGGCCCCTTAGAAAATAAATCTGGGAAGACAGTTATGGGGAACAAAGAAATGGCAGAGGAGTTAAACAAACATTTGCAACAGGCTTTACAGTGGAAGATACTTCGAACGTCCCATTAATACTAGACAGTATGGGGGAGGAATTGAATACCATCACCATCACCAGAGAAATAGTATTAGACAAAATAATGGGGATAAACACAGAAAAAGCCCCTGGCCCTGATGGCTTGCTCTTAGGATCCTAAAAGAAGTAGCTAACAGAGATAGTGGATGCATTGGTTCCTGTTTTCCAAAAATCCTTCGATTCTGGAGAATTCCGAAAGCAATGGAAACTGCCAACATTGCACCGCTATTCAAAAATGGCAGGAGGCAAAAAGTGGGTCACTATCGGCCAATTAGCTGAACATCTATTGTTGGAAAAGCCATGATCCTATTGAATGGTGGAGCAGGCTCGAGGGGACAAACCCCTGATAATATTTCTTACAGTCTTGAAGCCTTACTTAATTGGATTGCAAATAATACCACTATAGACAAAATAAATTTGCTGTTGTCTGCTAGTATCAAGGATTCTCACTACTGACATACCATTTTGCTTGGAGTTTTTCTCAACTTCTTTGCTGTGGCATTCGGTGTTTTAGAAACCCTCTTTGTTGATTTCTTACTGTACTGTACACCATCCTCTTGCTCCTCATTCTCACTGCTGTTTTCATTCCTTTCTTCTTTGTCAGGAAGGAATTCATTTTCATCAGACACTTCGTTATCCTGATCATTTCTTAATTAAAGTCAAGATTTATGCTTAGAAATAATAGTGCAGGAATCAAACCACAACAAAGTTTACATTAGTGTTGGGTAGTTAAAAATTGATAAGTATAAAGGAATTTATTTCAGTCAGCATGAGTTTTAAATTAAGAGCAAGTGTACCTTCAAATGCTAACTGGATAAATGCATTGTATATGATGATATATGGAGATATACAGACTATGTTTTCATTATGGCCTATGCTGAGTTAGTAAACAGATACCAACACTCAACATCTGAATTTAAAGGACGGACATATTGCTGGGTACCAGACAGCTGCAGAAATGCACGTTATAGGTTTCATCAATATCTTCAGCACAGAGTTAGATAATTAGAGAAGAACAAAAAACTATAAACAGAATTTTACAGCTGCAAAAACTCATCTAGAAGCATTACTATAATTAATATGAGAGTGTAAGATTTTGAACGCAAAGATTTATGTAAACATGCAGAAAAAGTGACTAAGTTGAAAGCATAAATTTTCACAAGACAAACTCCTCTCACCAAAGGCATCACCTCCCCCATTTCCATTCATGTATGTCGCTCTACATTATGGGCCTTCCTCACTTAAAACCGATTACTAGTACAATCTCTTAATTCGTAATGAAAGACTGTCAAGACATTTAAATTTCAGGCATTCACAATCAAACAAATGGCTTTAATACTATGACTGTATAAAAGAAATGAATCACAATGTAATGCAATTTAATAAAACTTGAAAAATGAACTTCAATCTAAAATACAAGACACTACAGTTTCTATCAATTGTGTACAGCATAAAACCAGAGATTCCTTTGCATGAAAGGAGAAAAAGAAACAACATTAATAATGGCAAAACCTTACTTTAAGTACTGTTTCAGAACAGCTAAACAGCTCTGTGCAGACTTTCTTCGAGACCTTGGAGTCTCAGTGATATTTTCTAACTTACTTTCATCTTCCTTTCTCTTTGGCCTAAAATGATTAAATTAGACAAATTAGAAACTGTTTAATTCATCAAAAATTGTGTGCAATTACACAAGACCAATTTAAAAAAAGGGATAGGTTTTGTACCAAAGCTTTACTTAAACCTTTAACTTAATACCGATTTAGTTGAATTTCCTGAAGATGTTTGACAAAGTGCTGCACAGTAGGCTGCTAAACTAGATAAGAGCCCATAGGTTGGGGCAAGGTACTGGCATGGATAGAGGATTGGCTGACTGGCAGAAAGCAGAGAGTAGGGATAAAAGGGGTCTTTTTTAGGATGGCAGCCAGTGACTAGTTGAGTTCCACAAGGGTCAGTGTTGGGACCACAACTATTCATGTTATTCATTAATGATCTGGACGAAGGAACTGAGGGCATTGTTACTAAGTTTGCCAGTGACAAAAAAATAGGAGGGGGGATAGCAAGAACTGAGGATGCTGGAGATAGAGATAACAAAGTGTAGAGGTGGAGGAACACGGCAGGCCAGAGGAACTGGAAAGCAAACATTTCAGGTTGGGACCTGAATCAGAATCAGGAGTCAGAAATGAAGAATGGTCCTGACCCGACATGTAAGCTTTCCTGTTCCCTTGATGCTGCCTGGCCTGCTGTGTTCCTCCAGCTCCACACTTTGTTATCTATTACTTAAGATAGGAGGAGGGACAAGGTGAGAAAGTGGAGAGGGTGCAGAAGGACTTGGACAAGGTAGACAAGCAGTGGCCGATGGAATACAATGTGAGGTTATGTACTTTGGCAAGAATAGAGGCATAGAACATTCTCTGAATGGGGAAAGGCTTCAGAAATCTGAAGTACAAAGGGGCTTAGGAGTTCTAGTTCAGATTCTCTTAAGGTGCAGGTGTGGTTGCAGTTAGGAAAGAAAATGCAATGTTAGCATTCCTTTCAAGAGGGCTAGGATACAAAAGCAGAAATGTACTGCTGAGGCTGGAGAAGGCTCCGGTCAGACGGCATTTGGAATAATCTGAGCAGTTCTAGGCCCTGTATCTCAGGAAGGATGTGCTAGCATTGGAGAGGGTCCAGAGGTGGTTTATAGGAATGATTCCGCGGATGTAGTGCTCGTTATACAAGGAATGGTTGAGGACTTTGGGTTTGTTCTCAGTGGAGCTGAAAGGCAGGGGAGGTCTCTCCTTGAACCTTACAGAATAATGAGAGGCCTGGATAGAGTGGACATGGAGAAGATACTTCCACCAGTAGGAGAGACTGGAACTCAAGGGCACAGCCTCAGAGTGAAGGTTTGACCCTTCCGAACTGAGATAAGGGGGAAATTTCTTCAGCCTGAGAGTGGTTAATCTGTGGAATTCATTGTCACAGATGACTGTAGAAGCCAAGTCATTGAGTGTATTTAAGATAGAGATAGATAGGTTTTTGACTAGTAAGGGGATCCAGGGTAGGCAGGAGAATGCAGTTGAGAAACAGATCAGCCTTGATCAAACGGCAGAGCAGACTCGATGGGCCAAATAGCCAAATCTGCTCCTACATCTTATGGTCTTGAACATACAAGGTTGTAGATAGCCGTTTCTTCCAAAACTTGCCCAGTAAGTACATTTACATTCATATTTTAGTAACCATTTTACATACAGAAAATTTCTGTCTCTGGAAATAATTGAGGAGAATGGCATAAAATACATTAAAGAAAGCTAATTAAGTACCCAGGGAGAAAGGGACAGACGGACATGGAGGTTGGGATCATGAAGTCAAGGCAGGAGGAGGCTCATATGAAGTATCAACACTGACTTGGACCAGTTAGGAGAGACGATTTGTTTCTGGGTTCTTAAATCTAGGTAACATACATACATTGTACATACACACATATGAAGTTAACATAAACATTTTGATTCTCTTGTGCTTGTAATTAGATTGCCTAGACATATCCAGGCTTCATGGCATAACTGCTGCACTCAGGAGGAACGTTGGTCAGGTGTTAGGAGTCATATTTCTTGGAATTACTTCTCTACCATCAAGAAAGAATCTCAGAATACTTGGTATTTTCCAGGCTATAGAGAGAAGGCTGCATGACAATATCTTCCACATAGAAATAGAACAGTACAGCACAGTACAGGCCCTTCAGCCCATGATGTTGTGCTGACCTATTATCCTACTCTAAGATCAAGGCTAACCTGCATACCCTACATTTTACTTTCATCCATGTGCCTATTCACGAGTCACTTGCATGTGCCTAATGTATGATTCCACTACCACCGCCGGCAGCGCATTCCACGCACCCACCACTCTCTGTGTAAAGAACCTACCTCTGACATTTTCCCTATACCTTCCTCCAACCATCTTAAAATTATGTCCCCTCATAGCAGTCATTCCCGCCCTGGGAAAAAGTCTCCAGCTATCCACTCTATCTACACCTCTCATCATCTTGTACACCTCTATCAAGTCACCTCTCATCTTCTTTGCTCCAGTGAGAAAAGCCCCAGCTCCCTCAACCTTTCCTCATAAGATCTGCCCTCCAGTCCAGGCAGCATCCTGGTAAATCATGCTTTAACTTAGATGATTATGTGGAGTGTGGGGGGAGCTGGCGCATTTTCCTCAGTTGCTTAGGCAGCCTATAATTCCTCATTGCTTTATTCGTGGCAATGCCTGAGCTAATCACAGCTGACTTGTCAACGAATCAGCATCATTTTTGTCCAGTAGCATAGACTGTGATGACTGTTTGAAATTTGCCATTCTTGCATTAGTCCTGATGAGTGCAAGAAGAAAAGCTTTGGCAACATGTTTCTCTTCAGCAAAATTCAAATACTTTTTCTAAGACAGTAACTAAAACTCTACAGGTATCTAGCCATGGCTTGAATGGTGGTTGAAGTCATTCCAATACTACACTCTGTGCTTTTTAAAAAATAGCTTGATTAATACAGGAAAGTGACCACTGCCATAACAAGAGAAAGTACAAATTGGATGCAAAGTTGGCTTTGAGGCAGTTGCCACCAGACCTGCTAAGTACAGCAAACATTATTAACTGACACCAATAGGACCAGGAGTGTGCCAGTTGATCATATACTCTTATTTTAATCACTTGTGGGATGTGGACATCACTGAACCCGTACTGTCTATAACCATTCTGAATTATTGGTTCTACGTATAGCATATCTGATCATTTACTTCCTTCTACTTAGTACTTAATTCACTTACCTCTGGGACTTAAAGACACACTGTCGAAATTAGTGGTTGCAACTGTTTTCTACCTCTCCATTCTCTTTTTATCTATCCACTTCATTCCACAAAATTGAATGTAGTTTCTCTGCCTCTCATATCTCAAAAGAAATTGCATTTCTAACTCCCTCCCAGTTATAGGAGTTCATTGATCTGAAACATTAATAGTCTCTCCTCTATGCTGCCTGATTTCCAGCATTTTCAGTTTTCATTATCATACTATATGCTTCATTAGCTGGCACATCAATGTAGCAATAAACTATTATTTCCCCTCCTCTACCTAAGAAATGAAAAGTGTGCCATTGAAAAGGTTAAAACATTGCTCAACTTACTTTTGAAAATCAGTTACTTCGCCATTCTTTCGGCACTGGCTTGAAGAGACTTGTTGCATAATTTTTGGATTGACGTGAATAGGTGTCAAGTTCAAAGTGGGAAATTTATTGTTCATCTCGTCTTCAATCAGTTTAACAGGACAGATGGTATAATTTCCAGGTGACTCATCTTGCAACTTCTTACTGGGTGAAAAAGCATCATCTGAAATACCATTTAAATCTTCTGTGTCTTTCATAGTTGCAGATTCCACCAGCTGAGACACTTTTGCAGAAAAAGTATTCCCATCACCATCTTCATCTAACAATTCTGATAAAATATTTCTTAGCTTACTCTCATTAAAATCTGCAAATGGAAAAAAGTATGTTTAAATCATTAAGTCAAGAATCACAAATATCTAAGTACATAAAGGGAATTCTAAATCAAGAAAAATAAAATGTTTTCTGCAGCACTGTCGCCAGTTAAAAAGCCTCAAAGAAACTAGAATCAGCAGGCACAACTACTAAGATAACATGTCCCAATGTTTGAATGGCCTTCATAAATAAGGTAAAAATTTATAAGATATGAGGAAATTTAGCACCCATGTCCACAAAGAGTTGCATAACAATGCCTGCTGGGATTACATACAGACAGTCCAGAATGTCCATGTATTTTAGTTTGATACAGCTGCATTGAGTATTTTACAAAATGAGTATACAGGTTACATGTTCTCTTCCACAAATGACAGGTAATGCTGGATCAATTGTTAATTTTAAATCTGAGATAGTTTTTTTTTTATTAAGCAAAGGTATTGCCAAAGGCAAGTATATAGAGTTGAGACACAGATCAGCTATGATCTCACTGAATGGTTGGAACAGTCTTGAGGGGCTAAATGGCCTACCTCTGTTCCTTGCCTATCATCAAACAGATGTGATGACAAGATTGAAATCACAACTACAGCCTCCATGTGTGCAAAACAGCAACTGAAATCCTAGAACAGGGAGAATCCCTAGTTTAAAAAGAGAGATCTCAAGGCCTCAATATCATGATTGCCTACAGCCTGTGATATATTTTAAGTTCATAATTCAGCATCCCCCTCAAAGTAATTATCCATTCTATTTCAGTATATTTCCTCTAGGCATAATGCGTTCTTGAGGCACAAAGCACATCAAAAATTTGGTGCAAACTGAGCCACTCGCTTACCAGAAAGAGAAAGCTTCCTCCTAACTTTTGAACTGCTGCTCTCCACATTTGTGATATCTGTACTCCGCTTCCTTTCATTGCAATTTTTCTGACCAGAGCAATTAGATTTTCCCTCATTCACTCTGGAAGCACCATGTTTGGAATTGTGGTTAATAACATTTCTGCTTAATGTTCCATCTCCACTGATATTACTGTAAACCTTTGAGTCACACCAGTCCCCAACAACAGCATGCTGCTTTGGAACAGAATTCTCACGAGACACCTTCTGTATCCTCCGGGGTAAGGAATCCAAATTTTTATGGTGATTATTAGTTTTCTTTACGGAAAAAGTATTTTTAGGTAGCACACTAAAACTTTTTCCATCCCAGTTTAATTTAACAAACAGAGAATCATCATCACCAGCTTCAATGGAAGGAAATGGTTCTTCAGGATCAATCTGGAAAACCTAAAATAAGAAGTTTAGATGTTATAAAGAAGGGTTAGAACTTACGTAAAACATTTTTCAATGCTGTTTATGAATATTTAGTACCAATGACCAACTGTAGCAAGACCAAGTTAAGTATGGGTTTTTAGCAAAAACAAACTGGACATTACCAGCTCAGATCTATATGAGATTTTCAATTCAAAAGAACTAAATTTTTAAAACTTGGATTCATATCTTTCCAGTTCAGTGCCCAAAAAAATGAATGTAATGCACTGTTTTGAATGGTCAGGCCCAAGGTACCTGAATATCGTCCATTTGGCTCCACTCTCAGAGTCTGCAAGATGCACGGGTACCAATCTAATACAACATGGCAAATAGCTGATTTCCACTGGAAATGTGAACACTGCCTGCTGACCACATTGGGATATCAACAGCCAGTCAGTTTGAGGAAAGGGTGCAACTGAATTTCTAGATCAATGCTTCAAATTCATGTTCTTCATTTTCACCTGTCCTTGTGCTGCACAATTTCCACTTTCAATTTTCTGAACAATTTTTCAGATTAACTGTTTACAAAAAAGAATGGATTTGTTTGCATTCTCAAATGTACCTGTCTTGCACAATATCATGTTTATAATTCTACATTAAGCAATTCCCAAACTGACTGCATAGATTATAGCTAATACCACATTTTACTTGACCACAACTAAGTGTCTAACAGCATTGATTTATCTTTTGATGCCTAAGTGCATTCGTACTCACTCCACCTCCTTGGGGCCTCTACAGATACACAACATCTTCAAACAGTCACATCACTGCATAGATGCCTAGGAAAGCATGATTTTATTGCTCCATATTCACCCTTTTCAAGACACTTTGAAATTCCAAGTGCATGGAGCTTGCAGAATGTTCACATTTCCAAAAAGAGGCCAGCCATGACAGAGATTTATAATTTAATACCTTAAACTCAATATTGCAGGGAGCTCCAGAGCAGATCAGAAATCAAGAATGGGCCACTTTTTACTGTACCAAACATGTAGGTGAAAAATAATAAATTCATTCCAAATTCGTATCGTGCTTTGTTAAGACTTAGGAACAAACACAAAAGCAGTTTTTAAAAAATGAACTCGCAAGATGTGGGCATCATCGAATAGGCCAGCATTTGTTGCCCATCCCTAATGTCCAGAGGCCAATTAAGAGTCAATCACATTGCCACAGGTCTGGAGTCACATGTAGGCCAGACCAGGTAAGGATGACTGTTTCCTTCCTTAAAGAACGTCAGTGAACCAGATGAGTTTTTCCTGACAATCAACAACTTCATAGTTATCATTATTCTCTTAATTCCAGATTTTTATTAAATTCAAATTCCACCACCTCCCATAGCAGGATTCAAATCCAGGTCCCCAGTACATTACCTGGGTACTTTGGATTATTAGTCTAGCAATAATACCACTAGGCCATAACCTCCCCCTGTCACTTCAGGATTAATTAATCCAATTTTCAAATCATTGTGAAAATTCTAAACACAGCATGTAAAGAAAGTGATTGGAGAAAAGAAAATAATTTTGCATGGCTTCTCAAAGGTTGCTGATGATCACGTCACTTGAAATTAAATGACATACTCTTCTAATTTGTGGATTAAAATTACCATAAAAACTGCTAATTTGTCTAAAATCCATTCACTTCACTCATGTCATCAGGGATGGAAACTTTGCCATTCTTATTTGATCAGGCTTGCATTACAAGGCAATTTTATTGCTTTTCAGGGCATCTAGGAATGGGTAATAAATGTATCCCAAAAAGAAAATAAGTTCTGATCCAAGCTACGTCTTTATTACAGCCTAACAGAGTAATGCAGATGGCAGTGCTACCAATCCTTCCTGCTTAGACTGCAATAACGTGAAGATAGCTCAGTTCTATTTTCAATATACAATAACAGCAGAGTGAAATCTGTAGAAATCCTGTGCTTCATTCTTCCACTTCTCCGGCATGCAGAATTTTAGCCTACTCACAGAACTATTGACCAAGCTGCAACAACGAACAAGGGAAATAGTTAATCAAAACTAAGAAGTTTCCCTTTCATCTTTATAAAACTGAAAATAATGGGAAGAATGATCAGGATAGCAATCTGGGCTACTTTTAATTGAATATCCTTAACTGAATGGTCTGAACCTTTTCCACCACACTTGGGTGACTGTCTGTGTGGAGCTTGCACATTCTCCTTGTGTCTGCGTGGGTTTCCTCCGGGCGTTCCGGTTTCCTCCCACGGTCCAAAGATGTGCAGGTTAGATGGATTGGCCATGCTAAATTACCCATAGTGTTCGGGGTGGGCTACAGGGGGGTGGGTCTGGTTGGAATGTTCAAAGTTCGGTGTGGACTTGTTGGGGCTATAGAGCCTGTTTCTACACTGTAGGGATTCTATGATCTATATATCTACTATATCTGTACTGACAGTCCATGATTATACCAGTGAACAAAATTGTTCAAGGAATCGTTCAATTCCAGTTTCAGTCTCCAAAAGCTTTCATTACATTTCTTCTGCCTTACAAGATATTAATTCCATAATAAAGCATATTGATAACGTTCGGCACACATAATAGTCACAAGTATATAACAGGCAGATAATTCATGAACAGCAAGATCCCACAAGCAGCAATGACATACTTTTTAAAAAATCAACTTGTTCAGATGTACTGAGCTTTCTGGGTCAGGCATAGGGGCATTACCATTGCACCACAAGAGCCTGAAGCAGCAGTGATATAAACTTATACAATGCCATGGATAAAGACAATGATACCTTGAATAAATACTATATCCAAAAGCCCAGCATGTCTGACAACGTGACACTGTATTTAAAATGTCAGCCTCGATTAGGTTACCATACTCAAGCCTTACTTTTACAGTCTTAATCAGGGTCTCTGCACTGATACAATCATCACAATTAGGGACTTCATACAAGAAGACCTCCCTAGGGTGGGCCTCTCTTCCCAACAGTTTCTGTTTTGGTTTTGGTATTTCCTCAATACGAGTAAACCACTGAACCACTGCAGTCTTGGTGGGATGTTGTTGGGTACCTGGGGAGAAAAGATAAGCAGCAAAAATTAAAAGTGATATGGAAAACAAAGAGGCATGCTTCAAAAATAGAGGGACCAGACTGTACAGAGTTTCAAATGAACTGACCTTCAGCACAATCCAAACTTGAATTCTTATCTGCACAGACATCCTTTTGCTTATACTCTAAATGGAATCTTTCCTGGTATAGCTACACACAGCTCTTGGTTGACCACAGTAAAAAGCAAAGACAGTGCTCCAATATGGATTTAGATAGCCAAAGGCATCAAACATACATTGATAATTCACAAACCCATCATTTGTGACATTACTAATATTTGTGTAAATCATGCATATTTCTTGTAATGCAACACAACTTTCAGTTCACTATAAACATTCAAAGCAGAAGCAATGATGAGGTTATTTAGAACAGTCCTTACCATCCTCAACTAACTTTAGCAATTTAGCCACATATGGTTGATCCTCATCTTCACTTTTAATTAAAACAAAATCATCAATGTTGATGCAATGTTTGGAAATTCCTTCACATTCTACCTGGATACCTCTGAAGAAGCAAAAAAAGGAATTTTTAAAAATATGAAGCATAGTGTTTCTCAACAATTAACATACAGAAATTGTACAAGGAAAGAATTTGCAGCAATTGTTTCTCTGCAAGATGCTGACAGGATTACATGACAACTGCACCTTCAATGAATAAATAGCAAACTTATGTTGAACATTTAACAATTACAAATTCTCATATTTGACACAATTCTACTGCTTTATTATCTTCCTGCACCTGCAAACAACTATAGGGAAACAGTCCATTCAAATAGAAATTATGCAATTTCTCATGTAAAGAATTCAGATAATTTTAGGAAAGGGAGGAAAAATAATTAAATAAAAACCAGAGTGAAAGTGGAAAAGCACCCTGGCAATTTTAGAATACATTATATAATTAAAATGCAGGCAAAGGGGTCAGTCATGGCTCCGTCAGTAGCACTTTTATCACAAAGTCAGAAGTCACAAGACACCAGGTTATAGCCCAACAGGTTTATTTGCATTCATAAACTTTCGGAGCACTGCTCCTTTGTCAGGCAAAGTGACGAAGGAGCAGCGCTCTGAAAATTTAAGCTTAAGCTTTTGGGCAATAACCTGGTGTCATGTGAATTCTGACATTGTATATCCCTGTCCAAAACCTGCACATCAGTCAGATGACTGTGTTCAACTCCAAAGACTTGAACACAAAATTGTGGTTGTCATTCCCGGGCAGCACTGAGGACCGCCGTACGAGGTTAAAAGTCACATGACACCAGGTTATAGCCCAACAGGTTTATCTGAAAACACAGCCTTTCAGAGCTTCGCTTCTTCTTCAGGTGTTAGTGACAGAGGTGGTATCAATCACAGAACTTATAAGTAAAAGATCAAAGGGCCATGCCACCGATGAGGATGTATTAAACAAACATGCGATGCTGTTAAATCTTTAATCAGTTAGAAGGTTTTATACGACATATACACACACGTTCTCACTCGTGCACACACAAACTTGTGATCTCTCCCCAGCCACACTCTCCCACTCTCCCTCTCGCGCCCCCACTCTCTCTCGCATCCCCACTCTCTCGCGCCCCCACTCTCTCTCCCTCTCTTGCGTCCTCTCTCTCTCTGTCGCCCCCTACTCTCTCTTTCTCGTTCCCCCATTCTCTCTCTCCCTCCCTCTTTCTCCCTCCCACTCTCTCTCTCTCACTTCCCCACTCTCTCTCGCGCCCCCATTCTCTCTTTCTCGCGCCCCCACTCTCTCTTGCGTCCCCACTCTCTCTTTCCTTCTTGCGCCCCCACTCTCTCTTTCACTTCCCCACTCTCGCTTTCTCGTGCCCCCACTCTCTCTCTCCCCCTCGCGCATCCTCTCTTGCGTCCCCACTCTCTCCTTCTCGTGCCCCCACTCTCTCTTACGTCCCCACTCTCTCCTTCACGCGCCCCCACTCTCTTTCTCACTTCCCCACTCTCGCTTGCGTCCCCACTCTCTCTCTCCCCCTCGCGCGTCCTCTCTTGCGTCCCCACACTCTCTTTCTCGTGCCCCCACACTCTCTTTCTCGCGCCCCCCCACACTCTTGCGTCCCCACTCTCTCCTTCGCTCGCCCCCACTCTCTCCCACCCAACTCTCTCCCCGCCGCGCGTCCTCTCTCCCTCCCAACTCTCTCCCCGCCGCGCGTCCTCTCTCCCTCCCGCGCGTCCTCTCTCCCCGCCGCGCGTCCTCTCTCCCCGCCGCGCGTCCTCTCTCCCTCCCAACTCTCTCCCCGCCGCGCGTCCTCTCTCCCTCCCAACTCTCTCCCCACCGCGCGTCCTCTCTCCCTCCCTCCCAACTCTCTCCCCGCCGCGCGT
>JAHRHZ010000038.1:1384810-1404965 GCA_024137785.1 Ginglymostoma cirratum
CCCTCCCCCCTGCTCACTCTCTCTCCCTCCCTCTCCCTCCCCCCCCCACTCTGTCTTTCTCCCTCTCTCCCCCACCCCCCCACTCACTCTCTCTCACTCCTGCCCCCACCTCTCCCGCCCTCAAACACACACTTACTCACTCTCTCCCTTGCCCCCACTCTCGGTCTCTCTCTCTCTCTCACACACACACACACACACACACACACACACACACACACACCTCACCCTCGTTCTGACCCCCCTCTCACACACACACCCCTAACTCTCTCTCTTCCCCGACACATTCTGTCACATACTCTCTCCCTCCCTCGCCCCTACTCTCACACCCACTCACTCTCTCTCACAAACACAGACACAGTAAATCTATGGGGTGAATTTGTATTTGCAGATTTATTCTGTTTTGTTCAAAAAACACACTATTTATAGACAGTCAGTCAATGTGGTGTTTTTATAAATTCGTACTTTAGAAATAAGACCAGTCTGACTCCAAATCCCAAACACAAACAGATTCTAAACAAGGCCTCGCACCTAACATGCATTATCTGACCTAAACATCTTTTTTACACCGATAAGACCTTTAGTTCTCTCAGGGCAGTGACTTGAAAGAAATTCAGGGATTTATATGTACATTTTAATCAACTAAAACCTTCCAATTGATTAAAGATTTAACAGCATCTTGGGTTTGCTTAATACATCTTCATCAATGGTGTGACCCTTTGATCTTTTACTTATAAATTCTGTTGTGTCTGATACTACCTCTCTAACTGATACCTGAAGGAGGAACGAGGCTCTGACAGCTTGTGTTTTCAAATAAACCTGTTGGACTATAACTTGCTGTCGTTTGATTTCTGATCTTGTCCATCCCAGTCTAACACCGGCACCTCCACACGATGACCTCTGCATTGTCAGAGATGCATCTGTCAGAAATTATGTTAATCTGAGGCCATGTGCACTGTCTCAGGTGGTTGTGCAAGATCCCATGTCTATTTCAAACAGCAACAGAGATTTCCCTAATGCCTTGCCAGTGAGATAACAAGGTGTAGAGCGGGATGAACACAGCAGGCCAAGCAGCATCCTTGCCAGTGAGATCTGTTAATTCAAACAAGTAGTTCTAAATGTTCAATTTTGATTCTTTGAGCTTAGGGAGAATGAGCTCAGTAATAAATTGGTTATTGCTCAGTGAACCATACACAGTCTTTATAACAGATGATTTTCTAAATGCTAACATTGTATTCTATGTTCCTGGACACAGGTTTACACCAAAGGTGATAGCTGAGCATTTCTCAAAGGGGTAAAGTTTACTCTAATTCGATGACAGCCCTGACACTAACATGGAATGTTTAATGTTAGGTGTGCGGCCTTGTTTACGATCTGTTTTTGTTTTGGTTTGGAGTCAGGCTGGTCTTATTTCTAAAGAAGGAATCTATAGAATGCCACATTGACTGAATGCCTATAAATTGTGGGCTTTTTAAACAAAATAGAATATATCTGCAAATAACAAATTTATCCGATGGATATATGTGTGCATGTGTGAGAGAGAAAGAGTGTGCGTGTGTGTGATCGAGAGAGACAGAGACAGGGTGTGAGACAGATACAGCACAAGGGAGAGAAAGAGAGAGGGCGCGCGAAAGAGCAAGTGGGAGAGACGTTGCGCAAGGCAGAGAGGGGGCTAGGGGGCGGGTGGGCGAGGCAGAGAGAGGGCGAGAGGGCGCGCGAGGCAGAGGGAGGGCGCGCGAGGCAGAGGGCAGCGCACGAAAGGCAGAGGGCAGGCGGGCGCGAGGGTGCGCAAGGCAGAAGGCGGGCACGGGTGCGCAAGGCAGAGGGCGGGTGAGAGGGTGCGTGAGGCAGAGGGCGGGCGGGCGGGGGGGGCGAGGCTGAGCACGCGCGAGGCAGAGAGCAGGTGAGACAGAGGGCGGGCGAGCGAGCACGCGAGGCAGAGGGTGGGCGAGACAGAGGGCAGGCGAGAGGGCCACGAGGCAGAGGGCGGGTGAGAGAGCAGGCAAGACAGAGGGCGGGCGAGGGGGCACGCGAGGCAAACGGTGGGCGAGGCAGAGGGCAGGCGAGAGGGCGCGCGACACTGTGGGAGGGAGAGAGGGTGCGCAAGACAGTGGGAGGGCGAGAGGGAGTGCGTGAGAGAGAGAGAGATATTGCGATAGAGAGAGAGGGAGAGATTGCGAGACAGCATGCGCCGGGGGCAATTGTGCGCAGGCGGGGTGGCGAGTGTGCGTGGGGGGGGCAAATGTGTGTCTGGGAGGTGTGTATGCATGCATGTGGGTGGGGGGATTGAAGAGAGAGCGACTGTGTGCGTGTGTGTGTGTGAGAGAGAGGGGGAGAGAGAGTGAGTGAGAGAAAGTGATAAAAAGAGAGAGAGAGAGTGTATGCATGTATGCGTGTGAGAGTGTCAGTGTGAGTGTACAGTGTGGTGGGGTCACCTGTAGGGCAACATGAACCAAAGACCCTGGTTGTGGCTGTCCTCATGAGTACCAAACTTGGCTATCAGCCTCTGCTCGGCGACTCATCGTTATTGTGTATCCCAAAGTCCACTTTGGATGATGTTTACCTGAAGATCCGAGGCAGAATATCCTTGACTGCTAAAGTGTTTCCCCCACTGGGAGGAAGCATCTCTGTTTGGTAATTGTTGCACAGGGTCCAATCATCCATTGTTGTAGTGTCTGCATGGTTTCACCAAAATCCCACGCCTCGGGGCATCCTTGCCTGCAGCATATGTGATAGATAATATTGGCCGAGTCACATGAGTATCTACCGTGCACATGGTAGGTGGCGTTTCCATGTGTGATTGTAGTGTCCATGTTGAAGATCTGACATGTCTTGCCGATGTTGCCATGACAGGGTTGTACAGTGTCCTGGTTGATATTGTCCTGACGGCTGGGTAGTTTGCTGCGAACAATGGTCTGTTTCAGGTTTGGCAATTGTTTGAATGCGAGAAATGGAGCCATAGGCAAGATCTTGGCAAGATGTTCAAAGTCATCGATAGTGTGTTGAAGGTTGCAAAGAACATAGCGTAGTTTCTTCGCTCTCGCGAAGTACTTGACAACAAAGGTACCCTATCCAACATATCCCATGTCTGTCTTCTGAGCAGGTCATTACAGTTTTCCGCTGTGGCATGTCAGAACTGGCGATCAATCAGTTGAGCATCACATCGTACTCCTATCAACATCTTCTCAACTGAACAGATCCACTGTATGCATTAGGTTCGTCTGTAGGGGATGGGTTTTAATATGCTTAGGGTGGAAGCTAGAGAAGTGCAGCATCATGAAGATATCCGTAGGCTTGCGGTAGAGTGCGGTAATGCAGAGTTCGTCCCTGAGTCCAAGAATGAGATTGATTCTAAAGAGCAGTCCACACTCAGTCTGATGGTAGGATGAAACTTATTGATATTGTTATTTAGTTGTTTCAGTGATTGCTCATCATGAGTCCAAAGGAAAAAAGTGCCATCAATGTATCTGGTGTATAGCGCTGGTTGGAGGCTCTGTACAGCAAAGAAGTCTTGTTCGAATCTGTGCATGAAAATGTTGGCATAGAGGGGAGCAAATTTGGTCCCCATTGCCGTTCCACATGTCTGGATGAAGAACTGGTTGGTGAAGGTGAAGACATTGTGGTTGAAGATGAAGCCGATGAGTTTTAGACATCTGGAAATTGGCAGCTGTTGGTATTGACTACTGCGGCCTTTGCTGTGATGCTGTCATCATGAAGGATGTTGGTCGAGTGCTGAAGCATCCATTGTGATGAGGAATGTTCCTGGTTCAACTGATTTTTAGGTGCTGAGTTTCTGTAAGAAATCAAGAGTGTTGCGACAGAAGCTGGGGGTTCCCTATACAATGGGTTTCAAGTTGCCATTGACATACCCAGACAGGATTGCACACTGAGTCCCCTTGTCTGATACAATGGGGTGTCCACGTGTGTTGGCTTTGTGTATCTTTGGAAGGCTGCAGAAGTCCCCTATTCAGGAAGTATACGGGATGAGAGTGCGTCGGTACTTTGAAGGTCTGAATCAAAAGTCTTGACGAGTCAACAAGGACAGTACCATCACACATGGTAACACCACCCATCATGTGCACAGCAGTTACTCATGTGACTTGGCCAATGTTGACTACGCTTCATGCAAGATGCCCCAAGGCATGGTACAGACCCAAGACTGGGATCTTGGGTTCATGTTGCACAACAGATGACCCCACCACACTCCCACTCACTCACGCTCTTCCCGCCCACGCGTGCACACTCCCACTCACTCACTCTCTTCTCCGCCACGCACAGTCTCACTCACTCACTTTCTCCACCCGGTGCTCCCAGTCTCTCTCCCACATACACGCTCTCCCTCCACCACCACACACAAACACACACACGCCCTCACAGCTACCTAGAATACACCATCTCCCATCCACCTTCCTGCAAATATGCCATCCCCTATTCCCAATTCCTTTGCCTCCGCTGCATCTGCTCCCGAGATCAGCCATTCCACTCCCGGACATCCCAGATGTCCTTGTTTTTCAAGGACCGCAACTTCCCCTCCACAGTGGTCGAAAACGCCCTCGACCGCATCTCTCACGTTTCCCGCAACTCATCCCTCACACCCCCTCCCCGCAATAACAACCAAAACAGATTCCCCCTCGTCCTCACGTACCACCCCACCAACCTCCAGATTCAACTTATCATCCTCTGCCACTTCTGCCATCTGCAATATGACCCCACCTCCAAGGACATTTTTCCTTCCCCATCCTTATCTGCCTTCCAGAGGGACCACTCTCTCCGCCACTCCCTTGTCCGCTCCACACTCCCCACCAGCCCCACCACACCCAGCACTTTTCCCCGCAACCGCAGGAAGTGCTACACCTGCCCCTACACCTACACCCTCACCCCCATTACAGGCCCCAAGAAAACCTTCCACATTAAAAAGATGTTCACCTGCACATCTGCTAATGTGGTATACTGTATCCCCTGTTCCCGACGTGGCCTCCTCTACATCGGGGAAACCAAACGGAGGCTCGGGAACTGCTTTGCAGAACACCTACGCTCAGTTCGCGACAAACAACTGTACCTCTCAGTCGCAAACCACTTCAACTCCCCCTCCCATTCCTTTGATGACATATCTACCCTGGGCCTCCTCCAGTGCCACAACGATGCCACCTGAAGGTTGCAGGAACAGCACCTCATATTTCGTTTGGGAACCCTGCAGCCCAATGGTATCAATGTGGACTTCACAAGATTCAAAATCACCCCGCCCCCGACCTCATCCCAAAATCAGCCAAGCTTGTCCCCACCTCCCTAACCTGCCCGTCTTTTCTCCCACCTATCCGCTTCCCACACCTCACCGTCCAACCCCCGCCCCCCGTCCATTTCCCAGCCTCTCCACCTATCTGCTCCTTTATCCATCTTCCATCCGCCTACCCCTCTCTATTTATTTCAGAATCCCCTTCCCCTCCCCCATTTCTGAAGAAGAGTCCAGACCCGAATCAAAGATAACAAGGTATAGAGCTGGATGAACACAGCAGACCAAGCAGCATCAGAGGAGCAGGAAGATTTCTGAAGGGTCTAGGCCCGAAACGTCAGCCTTCCTGCTCCTCTGACGCTGCTTGGCCTGCTGTGTTCATCCAGCTCTACACCTTGGTATCTAAGGATGGGCAATGCATGCTTGTCCAGACCCACATCCTATAAATAAATTAATGCCAATGAATCTAATACATGGCGACAGTACAGCCAACCTTCGCGGTAACACTCCCGGATTCGAGGGATTTAAAATTGTAGTCCCCGAGACACAGATTGGAAAAGGACGAAGTGCAGCTTGGACTCACTCATAATCTGATTGCCGCAGTTTGCGATTGATCTGAAGAGGTTTTCCGAGCCAGGTGTAAACGTATCTTTTACGCTCCATCGACCTCGTTAAATATTTGCTCATTTCAACTGCGATTCAATAAAATTCAGACTATAAAAACTAAAATAAAATAACACTCATAGATTAACCTCCAACTAACTCTGAAGAAACAGCAATTAAAATATTCTCGTAAATATTGCAAACCACAAGAATTAAAGTCGATTCCAGCCCAGGGGAAAAACTCTCCGATAACTTCAGTTGCAGCAACGTCAATTCCAATCTCTACAACTTCCGGCCACAATGTGGAGTTTTCGCGCCATTCCTATCCACGGCAAAGTATTCTGGGGGCAGTAAAACCGAAACAAGAGGAGGACTGGGTAGTCCGCCCGACCGCGGGAGGCGCTGTTACTGGAAAGTCCGCCCGACCGCAGGAGGCTCACTCTCGCGTACTGACTGAGGAGCTGCCTTGCCTACCGGGATTGCAATGGCGAATCGGACAGTGAAAGATGCTCATAGCATCCACGGAACCAACCCACAGTACTTAATCGAGAAAATCATCCGCACCCGCATTTATGAATCCAAGTACTGGAAAGAGGAATGTTTCGGGTTGACAGGTGGGGATTGAGGGCGTAGGATCAAACACTGCGCTTTAGGACGTGGTTGGGGCCTGGGCCGCTCACTCCTTGTCCAGACAGTAAACGTTCCAGTGTCCTCGGCTGTTAGTACGATGGCATTTCATATTCTGGTCTTCGTTCGAGGTAGCAGATACAACGTTTGTGGCGTTTCAGCTTATTTTGTAGTTTTTCTCGAAACTGATCCACAAAACCCACTAACAAAATCAGAAATTACTGGAAAAACTCAATAGGTCATGTAGCATTCTGTGGAGAGAAGGTACAGTTAACGTTTCGAGACCAGTGACCCTCCTTGAGGACTCCACAAAATCCACTATTTGCTCTGTTCTTTCACCCTGTCCATTTAACCCCCTTCATTAAACTGGTTCTCGCTGGTATTTTGTTATAGAATCCCTACAGTGTGGAAGCAGGCCATTCAGCCCATCGAGTCCACACTGACCCTCTGAAGAGCATCCCACCCAGACTCAACACCCTGTAATCCTGCGTTTTCCATGGCTAACCCATGTAGTTTGCACACCCTTGGACACCATGGGGCAATTTAGCATAGCCAATCTACCTAACCTGCACATCTTTGGACAGTGGGTGGAAACTGGAGCACCTGGAGGAAACCCACACAGACACAGGGAGAATGTGTAAACTCCACACAGACAGTCACCTGAGACTGGAATCGAATCGAAATCCCTGGTGTGGGGAGGCAACAGTGATAACCACTGAGCTGCCCCAAAATTGAATTCAAATTCTACTGTCAGCCATAGCAGGATTCAAACCCAGGTCCCCAGAACATGAGCTGAATTGCTGCATTAATAGTCTAGTGATAACACCACTAGGCCATCGCCTCCTCTGTTCAAAGTTCCCTTTCCTCAATTTCATGACCTTTCAAAACTGCCGCTGTCCTCCCCCAAAAGAAATTTTACTCTAGACCACCTGTACTCTCGAATTATTTCATTCCTCATTTTTTTCACTGCATGCATTAACTCATGCAACCTCATTAAATTACTTCTTTCCAAATATTTGCCTGTTCTGCTTACCCATCTCTGGCTATGTTTCTATTATTGCAAAACAATCTCCATTCATGCTTCAGCATTATTTCAAGACCATGTTATTATCCAGGAAGAAATGTTATCCATTTTTCTTGCCCACCGTATCTCAGAGTCTTCATTCAGAAAGAAATAATATCCATGATGTGAAAGTTGTTACTCCTTGGCTATGATTAAATAAATGCGAACGGAAGCATGAGAGTACAGGCTTGCGTAGTTGGATGGTGATAGAGGAGGATCAAAGCTACATCAAAGACTGCAGACAAGAGCAATGGAGAGGAATATTTAGTATTTGTGACAATCACTTAGGATGTTGTTTGTAATTTTGATAAGAGTCATTTTATATTGAGGTGAAAGTAATTAGAGGGATTAATGTGCAGACTTCTGAGAAAATACAACAATTCAACAGGTGACAGCACATTTGAGGACTTTGAAAGGAAAGGAGGTTTCTGGATGGGGTAGGAGTTGGCAAAAATGGAGTTTTAAAGAGTTCGTTATTGGTGCAACATTTGCATTTGTGCAAAATTCCAGGTCAAGCCAAGCTCTCTCCACTCAGCTACATTTACTCTTGTTCATTTTTGCGCTTTCCTTGCTACAATAATACAAATCTGGTGTGAAATGTTTCAAAAGTCTTCATTTTGTTTAAATATGAAAGCAGATTAATTCAATTATAAGTGTTCTATGCTGTAGAAATGTTGTTGTAAATGAATTTCTTTTTTGTTTCTTAGCGGAACTGGTTGTGGATAAAGCTATGGAACTGAAATATATTGGTGGCGTTTATGGTGGGAATATTAAGCCTTCACCATTCCTTTGTCTGACCCTTAAGATGCTTCAAATTCAGCCTGAAAAAGATATTATCGTTGAATTTATAAAGAATGAAGATTTTAAGTACGTATGGTTTATATAATCATATAACTTGTAAACTTAACAATTCCAATGTTCATTGTCCAATTATAGACCAGACTGAGGGCACAGTGTTAAAGTATAAACAATTAGCCAGAGTTCCTGGTTTTTTTTAAGCTATTTGGCATTTCCGGCTAGAAAATATCCATATTAGGACTCTGAGAGCAAGACATTCCTGGCTGCGATGCAGTTTTTGGTTGAATCATCTGCCTTAACATAGATAAGAAGAACACCAATTTGAATGAGGGAGCTGTGCATGTAAAGTTAACTTCTTCAGTGTGACCCTTCAATATGGAGGTGGGATAGTCCTGTCCCTTTCTTGCATATATGAGGAAACTGCAGGAAATGAAATTTGTTCCTTCATTATAAGGAAAGGTAAATTAGTGACCATTTAATATTAGTTACCCTATGTAACATCAAATTGTCTAAACCTCTGGTGCCTTACATTTGGAACTTTTGTCAATTTTTTTGTGCATCCTTTATTAATGCATAGCCGAGTTCTTTGGTATCTGCCAATATAAGATTTTTTAAATGTGGCAATGTGTTTGCAAATTAAGGTTTTTTTTAAAATTGGTTTCCATTCCAGGTATGTTAGACTGTTGGGTGCATTGTATATGCGACTGACAGGTTCTGCCATTGATTGTTACAAATATCTGGAACCACTCTATAATGATTATCGGAAAGTGAAGAGACAAAAGAGAGATGGAGGTAAAAGTTGCTCCAATCGCGAGTAAAATTGAGACCTAATTGCTTTGCAGAATTGAGGGCCCTATGGATGAAACTTTGAAAGATTCCTTGATTGAAGGAGCTACACTTTGATCACTAATGATGTTTATAGATTTTAGCAATTGCGATATGGCTTTAGTCACAACAGCTTAATATTGCAATAATTTCTAATCTCAGCTTACTCAAAGTATTCACACTGAGTAACAAAATTCAATTTACTTTTAATAATTAAATCTTTGAAATTTATTACGTTATTCTTTACGGATGTAAGCTAAAACTAGGCAAGCGATCTAGTATTTTGAATTCTACTTGATTCTTGTGTTTTAAACCAACTTATTAGTTAAGCTAAAAATTATTCATTTTAACAAAAGACTGTCATTAGCATTAGCATATTGTTAGTAGAGGAAAAATAATGAAATTGTCTCAAACGCATCTAAATTTAAGTCTAATTCGAGATATTTTAGATCTTAATTTTCTTCCAAGCTGGTTAATCAGTCCTGGCGCCAGTGAATGCCCACCTTTTACTTATGAATAATTTACACATCAAAATGTTTTGATGTATTATTTTGTTTTTGTATTATCATGGTTTTTTTTCTCCTCAAGAGTTTGAACTTATTCACGTGGATGAATTTATGGATGAGCTACTCCATGAAGAGCGAGTTTGTGATATTATCTTGCCCAGACTTCAGGTAGAGATTATTTGAAAGTGATAAATTGTATGTTCTGTTCTTCAATCAATTGTATCTCGTATTCAGGTTTGACACCCCTGCACATCATTCTCATTTATTGAAAAAGTATGCATTGGCAGATGTCAGTTGCGAATGGTCCTGGCTGCCATTCACCACTATCTTCCACCCCCACCCCTCCACATGATAGATAACTTGCCAGGTTTCACGTTGTAGGCTCATGTATAAAGGGCGGCTCCCATGACAATGCAGCAGAGGATTTTTGTTGGCTGCGTGACCTTAAGGACCAAGACAACAGCACTGACCAGCGAGGGAGTGGGGAGCTTCTGGATGCCCGAGAATTGGATATGTTAAATTATCTAGCAGTAAAATGCATTTTATTTTCCTTGTGTGGTTAATGACTTTGTTTTGATGAAGGAATAGTTTGGATTTCTATAACGTGATACATACCTGATCCCTCAAATTATATCTTAACTCTTCACATTAAACTTTTGCAGACATTGTGCGCAAGAAGCTTGATCACTACAGTTATTTGGTTTCCTATGGTTTAGCACCTGAGTAGTCAAGATGAAGTGCAGTCTTTAAATCCAGCAACATTAGAGGGTGGAAAGGAAACACTGGACAAAGAGGCTGTATTGGGAGGAGAAGTTTCTTGACTGATATCGGTCAGGTTGAGGTGGTGCGGCATTGTTATTGAGGTGTGAAAAATACCTGGAGCCTGGAAGTGATGTTTGTCGAGTGGCTGAGCCTGGGGAGTGATAGGTACCTCATTGGGAGGGGATTGCTGTAACAAAAATACTAAGCCTGAAGGTGCGACATTACCAATGATCATCTTAGTGAAGAAATCTCTTGAAAAAATGATATTAATCACTGTGTAGGTACAGACAATACTGAAAGCTAACAGATATTGCTAACATCGGATTTTTAATCTGCAAGGTGACAGGACGTGCTAATTTTTATTGATGAATACAGCTTGTAGAACTACTAGAGAGTGAAGACGTCACATTAATGAATCACTTATTACTTCCCTAACATTTTTCTTAATTCAGCTACAAGCTGCTTATGATTTACATTCACTGCTTAGTATCCTGAGCAACTCTACATAAATTTTCACATAGCGAAACAAATCTTCAAAATATTAATCCATCCTCATATCTCCTTGTAAGACCAATTTGGCGCTAGCCTCACTTGCTAGGCTATGATCTCAGATTGAACCACCACCAATCTTTTCTGTCTAATGACAGAGCAGCCCTATGGTCTGGTAGGACTATGGCAACTTTATATTTGTTACAATAGTAGATTGGTAACTTGTCAACACTCTGAAGGATGTATCTTCCAATGGGAAAAGGCTCTGACACTGTTCATCTTTGTATAAAATACCGAGTTCACTTCCAGTTCAGAATAGGAAGGTTGTCTGGCACAGATGAGCGAGTTAAATGCATGACTTTGTAGAGGTTAGTTTTTTCACTTGCATTTTAGATAAGCTAAGAAGACCCATTGAAGGATGCATTCCTATTACGTATGTACTCTATTCAATTTGATTTTACTTGTATCCAAACCTCATGGTGATTGTAAACGAAAAAAACTCCCCATGTTTTAACTGGGTAATCTAAGTTGAATGTCTACGTTTTTAAAGAAAATGTCATCTGGGCATGGGTAATGTAAAACATCCCTTGGATAGAGATCTTCCTCCTCAAATAACTGGCTTCTGTGTGTCAATGATGCCGTTAAGAAATTTGAAGATTTTATCCTCTAAAATGAAGCTTTAGGCTGACATGTGATATGGAAGGAATGTTGGAATTCCCATTGTGTTGCTGCTGTCATCTGTGATGGTGGAGGTCATGGGGCTGGCAGATGCTATCAGCATGACTGTTTTAAGTTGCTCCAGTGCATCCTGTGAATATTGCAGGTATGGTGCATACAGTGATAATGAAGAACTTGATGTTGAGTTCACTAGTGGGGAAGTCAGTCAAAACTGTTTAATTCTGCAGAGTACCAAGTTTCTTGAGTATAGCAGATGTTTCTTTCATCCAGGGTATGATGTGAGTATTCCATTATACTCCTTGCATGAACCTTTATAGATAATGGGAAAGCATTGGTGAACTTTGCAATGGTGTCACTTTGCGTGGCCTTTTCTTGTCTGGCACTTGAGTTATATGAATATTCTCTATCATTGTGAACTCACGCCTGGATGCTGTTCAAGTCCTTCAAAGTATCATTGATTGCTTCATCGTCAGAGAAGTTGCTCATGGTGATAAACACAGAAATCAACACCAAATAACCCCCTCCCCTATTTGATCCCTTGTCACGCTGAACATCATTGATAATTTGGATAAAGAGGCTGCGCTGAGACAGCTGAATTTTGTCCAATCAAATATCGTAAGAGTCTTGCTTTCAGTGTTTGGAAAGGGAACAGAACATTGAAGGAGGAGGTCACAGGAATCCACTGCACCCTGGTAAATTGATAGATTTATATCTGAAAATGCCATAATCCCATAGTAGTAATGGTTTGTAAAAGTGCAACACTGGTTACTTATTTTTAAGGTTTTATTTATATGTAAAAGCGTAACCCTTTGCTAAATGAAATTGCTATCTGCAGCATAAAAATAAGTTGTTAAAATGTTCCTGATGTCCAGTTAAAGTGTTCTGAATTTTTCAGCTACAAACCGTTCATTATCCTTGAATTGTTCATTTTCAGTGATGTAAATCTGCATTAAAATAAGCTATTTTCTTCTAGAAACGCTATGTATTGGAAGAAGCAGAGATGCTGGATACTCGAGTCAGTGCATTGGAGGAAGATATGGACGACGTAGACACAAGTGAAGATGAAGATGAGGATGAAGATAAGGTTTTATACACCTAATGGGTTTACATTAAATATTGTATAATTGTATTTATTGTTTTAAAAAAATTGTCTTCAACCTTTTTTCTAAGTGGAAAATATTTATTGCCCTATCCTTCAAATTTTAAACAATTCTTAGGAAGAGATGATTTGGTCCAAACAAGGCTGAGCCATTCACCTAACTTTTAATCAAACTTCAGTCTTCCAGTATGTGTTGGAACTAATAAAGGCGGATATCTGAAAAAAAAATCGGTCATATTAATAAGCCTAAGAACCACGGATCTGTTATTAATAATCTTGCGTGTATTTCTGTTAATCCGGATTTTATTAAAAATAGGACTGAGACATTTAAGTATTTCTAAACTGCAAAACTATCATGATACTTCCATAATTTAAGGTTACATTTGTTTCATTTTAATAGAAAAAATGCTGAAATGATTTTTTGAGATAAAACGTGTTAAGTATTCAATATACTTAAGGTGGTATTTTACTTTTTGTAAAGCTTTTTAAGCAGTTTTTTTTTTAATGCCTTCTCCCTATCATTTGTTTAATGTCTTAACCCTATCTCCACCTTTCTCTTATCCTCTACATTGCCAAACATAAATGTTTCTTGAGTTTCTGTTTGATGGTGTGTATAGCTTAGGTAGTCTAAGTGACTTTAGTTTTAAAAGCACTTTTTTTATTGCATTATTTGTGCAACCATATTATTCTTCTGGTTGCAGAGATAGAGTTAATTTTGTGTTAGATTAGCTCTCTGTATGTACTCAGTAAAGGATAAACAGAAAAATTGTGTTACAGTCAATTTCTGTTCTTAATTTTCTGTACATTATATGTTAATAACCTCAAGGTTGACAGAGTTCCATCACCAGAGCCTCCACGACGTGGCTACCGTGATCTTGATCGGCCTCGAAGATCACCATCTCCACGATATCGAAGAAGTCGAAGCAAAACACCAAGACGGTAAGAAAACTGCTGCAGTCTTAAGTTTCCAATGTATAAAATAAAATAAAATGTGGATATTCACAACAAATCATCAGCATATGAAAAAAGGAAATATAGAATAGCATAACATGGTGGAAATACATCTGATATGTTTTTATGTCAGATATGGAGCATTTTAAATTTTTCAGTCTTTATTTTCCACAAATGAAATAATATGTGACAATAAATCATTATGCAACTGGAAAATTGTAGTAAATCTAGTCTTTTAAATTGATTCATTGGTTTTTAGAGTTTATTGGCAGTGTGTTAATTTATGCAGGTGCAAGAATAACTCGTTAGTTTGAGAAAAGAGCCCAAACTTTGACTAAAATTACGATTAATGTAAAAATTACTTTTTTTGGTCATGCTAAAGGAAATATTCTAAGGTCATCACATTCTTAATTTTGTATTTTACAGACGAAGCAGGTCCCCCAAGCGAAGAAGGTATGATGTTTTGTATTTTCTTGGCATTTTAAGCAATTTAGTATCCATTGTTTTAATTTTACATTTGGCATCTTTGTTTTACTGAAGCCCATCGCCACGTCGTGAAAGACATCGCAGCAAAAGTCCAAGACGTCATCGTAGTCGATCTAGAGATCGTCGTCACAGATCAAGATCCAAATCTCCAGGTATGATTGTATTTTTAAACTTCAATTTGACTGGTTACTATTTTTACTTTAAAGACTGGAAGCTTGTATGTAACTTTTATGTTTGATGACTGATACCTGCAATGAAGCCTGTAAGAGGCCTTGATCTCTTGTGCTGTCCTTTCTGTTTTATGATGACCGATGGTGGACAGGCTTTTTTAAGACAAACTTTGTGATTGACTGACTGACGTCTTATATTGGAATTTAAAGGAAACATAAACATATGTGGAATTATAAAGTCATAGAGTTGTACAGCGTGGGTATAGACCCTTCGGGCCAACTTGTCCACACAAACGAGATATCGTAAATTAGTCTAGTCCTGTTTGCGAGCATTTGGCCCATATCCCTCTAAATCCTTCCTATTCATATACCCATCCAGATGTCTTTTAAATGTTCTAATTGTATCAGCCTCCACCACTTCCTCTGCTTATTAACTGCACATTTGTGTTGTATTGCACCATATTAGGACAATGGGCAAGCATAGGATAATCAGACATCACAACACATATGTTCCTAATGTCCTTATTCAACTTTTAGACCAAAATCTTCCAAGTCATGCAAGCATGACGAGAAAGCACAGCAGCAACTTCCATAATATTGTGCTTTCGGAGAAGTGGATGTGAAACATTTGTGAGAGATGATTGAAAACTTGGTCAAAAAAAGGAGTTCGAGGAACGCTTTCATAAACAGGGAGTTAAGAAAGAAACATGAGGTTAATTGGAGATTAAGTTGTTGATTCAAGCCATTCAATACATATGCTAACGGAATGAGGAGAACAAATCAAACATTTGAAGTAGCAGAATGAAACAAGAGAATTGGTGTTCTACGGGGTAAAGGACATGGGAATCATGTGGACAGATGGGGAAGGAAGCTACCTGGGTGCTCCAAGTATGTAATCAGATAGGGAAACTGATAAACTGAATCCCCACTGTGGACCATAGTTTAGTCACTAAGATTTTACAGTAGATTTGTGGCTCGGGTTGTGGGTGTTGTGGTTGGTTGGCTTGTTGAGCTGGTGCGTTGTTCCGCAGACGTTTCATTACTGTAGACGATTCTACGGCCTCCCGAAAGTACACAAACCGGAAGTACCCCTTATATCCATAGTTTCCCTACCAGGTACGCCATCACGCAGATTAGCCAAGGAACCACAAAGGAGACTAAAGCACCTGGTCAACAAGTCACCTCAATCAATCCACTCAGCCCAAGAATTCTTCAATTCCATCAAAGACATAAGGATAGGTGACGAGGAGACCATGATATCGTTTGATGTCACTGCCCTATTCACATCAATAGACATACCACTAGCGAGGGAAACAATGACAGCACTACTAGAACAAGAACAAGATCCCAATGAAACCCCCTCCATGGATAACATGCTGAAGCTACTGGACCTATGCCTCACCACCCACTTCACTTTCAACGGCCAAACATACGAACAAATCAACAGGACACCCATGGGACCACCTATCTCCGGACTTATAGCCGAAGCAGTGATACAAAGACTGGAAAGGACGGCCTTTCCGCTAATCGAACCAAAACCAAGGATACGCTACGTGGACGACACCGTTGTCATCATTAAATGGACCAAACTAGAGGAGACACACAAACTAATAAAAACAACACCCTCACCGGAATCAAATTCACCGGGGAGGAGGAGACGAACAAACAGCTCCCATTCCCCGACATCATCGTAGAGCGCAAGACAAATGGGGAACTCCAAACGAAAGTACACAGAAAAGCCACACACACTGATCAGGTACTGAGCTTCAACAGTAACCATCCTAACACACACAAACGAAGCTGCATGTGAGTACTATTTAAACGGGCAACAACACATTGCAGCAGCACAGAACTGTGCCGAGAAGAAGAAGAATATCTCTTCCATGTTTTCAAAGATAATTGATATCCAAAAAACTGGGTCAGAAGATGCCTACACAAACAACACCAGGAAGATACTACACGCCCTGACACACTCATCACGCTACCTTACATCAGAAACACATCGGAACTAACCACAAGACTCCTACGACCGCTGGGCATCAGAGTGGCACACAAACCCACATCAACCCTACGACAACTGCACACCTGAACCAAAGACCAACTTCCCACTATGGACAGTACCGGTGTCATATACAAGATTCCCTGCAGAGACTGTGACAAACACTCATTCGGACAAACAGGAAGGAAATTAACAACAAGGGTACATGAATACCAATTGGCTACAAAAAGACATGACCAGTACTCACTCATCTCTATCCACATGGATAAGGAAAACCACCAATTCAACTGGGACAACACTAAGATCTGGGACAAGCAAAGCAGAGACAGGCATGGGAATTCCTAGAAGCTTGGTACTCCACTAAGAAAGCCATCAACAAACACACAGAACTCAACCCCATATACGCTCCACTACAAAGGAAAACTGAAAGTGAGGTAATCCAGCTCACCAGACTCCAGAGTTTAAAAACCAGATGGGAAAACACAACGGCGCTTCATTGGAGGCTGCACTGATGTTACCTAGCAGGGTAATGAAATGTCTGCGGTACAACAAACCAGCTCAGCGAGCCCACCAACCACAATAGTTTAGTCACTTGCTTTTTAACAAGCCTGAAAAACAGTGAAACTACTTTTCTGAGCACCCGTTTGCTCCAAATTTGATACAAACTGTATATTTTTAGCTGATAATAAGAATATGTTTTCTGAATTAAAAGACAATCATCCTGAGAGACTGCAAATTGTGACTGCAAATTTCACCTTATAACAGTAATTTAAATGGCGCATTTAAATGCTGACAATGCCTGTAGTTAGCAATAAAATTGATATCTACGAATTATGGAAATCAAATGACATTTCTAATTATATTGCAACTAGCACTATATTATCTAGCATCTTTTACCTTTTAAAATATCCCCAGTGCCAAACAGGAGCATTATCAAATAAGATTTGATATTGAGACTCAGTGGTTAGCACTGCTGCCTCATAGCACCAGGCACCCAGGTTCGATTCCAGCCTCAGACGACTGTGTGGAGTTTGCATGTTCTCCCTGTGTCTGTGTGAGTTCCTCCCACAGTTCAAAGATATGCAGGTGAGGTGGATCGGCCATGGTAAATTGCCCATAGTGTCCAAGCTGTGTGGGTTAAATGCAGGGTTACAGGGATAGGGTAGGGCATGTTGCATCTGGATGGGATGCTCTTCAGAGGCTTGGTGTGGACTTGATTGGCTGAATGGCTTGCTTCCACACTGTCGGGATTCAATGAGTCACAAAGGGGCAGATGATCAAAAGACTTGATCAAAAGGATGGGCTGGATTTAAGGAGTATATTCAACAAGGAATGGCACGCAACATGGTAACTTTATCAAGGCTTCCTGCCACCTGTTCTGTTGTGGCAAGGTTAGGTTATTGGCCATGTCTGTGCATGTGCGGCAGCCATATTGGATTTGGTATAATCACTCTGAATTTCAGAATGAAAGCTCCGATTGACTGGGAGTCAGAGATGATTACCAAGCAGGAATGATGGGTGAACAAAACCTATTGCAAGTTAGGACACAGGCAGGAGTGTGCTCAGCTCAAGTTTACAGAGCATAGAAGATGGAAAGTCTGCCAACAATTCATTTGAGTAAGCAGGCCTGGGGACACGAAAGGTATAGGTGAGGGGTCTATTCATAAGATAAGGGAATGGAGATTTAGACAATGTTATGGAAATCAGAATAGACTGTTTTAGCCAAGGCGTGGTGAATGTGAGATCAAAAGCTCACATTGGGTTTAAGTATGACACCAAGGTGGCAAACCGTCTGGTTCAGCCTCAGATTATTGATCTGATTGCATAAAAGACTGGACAAGTGGGTTAGACATGTGATGTAAAGGCATCGGCTGCTGTTTTGTTTAAAAATGTCAACTTTACAAAGTACATCAATGACCATTTATAACTAATCTTGAAATACAATGCTTGATAGTACAAGTTATTCTTCTCTCCAGTTATTCTTGGCTTCTAGTTTGCCTTTTTCATTTCCAAATTGTCTTCGTTATCTTGTTCCAGGCTATTTCTGTGTTTTTTTTATTTGATTCAAGCAAAACTACAGAAGAATTCCAAATATAAACTCAAATTTTATGTAAAAGCCAGTGAAATACTGCAATGTTTGAATTCTGACTCGATGGAGCTGCCCATTTACCCTATTAAATGTTAGCAAGAAAGCCTGTAATTTAAAATGGTACAGAGTTGTCCGTTATTCAAGATCTCAGCACATGTGAAAATAGGGAAATGATTGAAGAATGCTGTGAACTGACGCAAGGTGGTTATGACCAAATCTTGCTGCAGTACATAATGTCTTACAAGGTTTTAGAGTAGATTTGTAGCTCGGGTTGTGGATGTTGTGGTTGATTGGCTTGCGGAGCTGGTGCGTTGTTCCGCAGACGTTTCATTACCCTGCTGGGTAACATCATCAGTGCAGCCTCTGGTGAAGCCTGTTGGCTTCATTGGAGGCCGCATTGATGATGTTACCCGGCACGGTAATGAAACGTCTGCAGAACAATGAACCAGCTCGGTGGGCGAGCCAACCAACCACAATCACGTCATCCATTGGAATACCAGAGTGAAACCCATCCTAGAAAACAGAGAGCCGGAACAAATAATTGATAAAAATAATGAAAAATTGAAAACGAGATTTTCACTAACATCAAGTCCAATCAGCTTGGCATTATAAACAAGCATTGTTGGATTTGTCTCTGGTAACTAATGCAAGAATTTTTTTCAACATTGGCTCTGGCAAACATTTCATTCACAAAAGTTCATGAAAATAAATTACTGTAAGCATAAAGTTGGCCCATATTTGGACAATAATGTAATTTCCTCCAATGTAGTCAGATCTTACCCTAAGATTTAGTTAAAGTCAGAAATCACACAACAGGAAGTTATAATCTGAGATAACAAGGTGTGAAGCTGGATGAACACAGCAGGCCAGGCAGCATCATAGGAGCCGGAAAGCTTGACGTTTCGGGCCTAGACCCTTCATCAGAAATGGGGGAGGGGAAGAGGGTTCCGAAATAAATAGTGAGAGAGGGGGAGGCAGATAGAAGGATGGATGGAGGAGAGGATAGGTGGAGAGGAGACAGACAAGTCAAAGAGGCGGGGATGAATCCAACAGGTTTACTTGAAAACACAAGATTTTGGAGGCTCCGTCTTTCTTCAGGTGTTAGCGAGAGAGCTGGTATCAGCCACAAAATTTAGAAGTAAAAGATCAAAGGTTCACGCCATTGATGATGATCTATCAAACAAACTTAAGAAGCTGTTAAATCTTTTAATCAGTTAGAAGGTTTTAATTGATTAAATGTATATACAAATCCCTGAATTCCTTTCAAGTCACGGCCGTGAGAGAGCTAAAGGTATTATGAGTGTTAAGAAGAGGTGACATATTAGGTCAGACAACGCATGTTAGGTGTGAGACCTTGTTTAGAATCTGTATTTTAGTTTGGAGACAGACTGGTTTTATTTCTAAAGTAGGAATTTATAAAATGTCATATTGACAGACTGCCTACAAATTATGTGCTTTTTGAAAAAAATAAACTATGTGCAAATACAGATTCACCCCATATATTCGTTGTTTGGTGTGTGTGTTGGGGGGGACAGGCAGAGGGGGAGATAGTGTGTGTATGAGGGGGTGGAGAGGGAGCGCCTGTGGGGAGCGGGAAGAGTGTGTGTGTGTGTGTGTGTGTGTGAGAGAGATGTGGGGGGTTGGAGCGAGTGTGTGTGAAGGGGTGAAGAGAGCATGTGTGAGGGGGGGGAGAGCGTGCGTGTGTGGAGGGGAGAGACCGTGTGTGTATGTTTGGGGCGGGGGGGGGTGCAGAGAGCGCGCGTGTGTGTGTGTGTCGAGGGGG
>JAHRHZ010000038.1:1405065-1425292 GCA_024137785.1 Ginglymostoma cirratum
GCAGAGAGCGCGCGTGTGTGTGTGTGTCGAGGGGGAGACAGCACGTGTGTGGGGGAGGGGGAGAGAGCGGGTGTGTCGGGGGGGAAATTGTGTGTTGGGGGGGAAGACCGTGTGTGTGTGTGTGTGTGTGTGTGTGTGTGTGTGTGTGTGTGTGTGTGTGTGTGTGTATGGGTGGGTGGGTGGCATGGAGAGAGCTTGGGTGTGGGGGGAGAGAGCGTTTGTGTGTGGGGGAGGAGAGAGCGTGCGTGTGTGTGTGGAGGGCGGGAGAGAGCATGGGTGTGGGTTGGAGAGACTGTGTGTGTGTGCGCGGGTCGTGGGGGTAAGTTGTGTGTGTGGCAGGGGGTAAGTGTGTGGGTGGGGGGATTGTGTGTGTGTGTATGTCATCTGTTCTTTACCGTGATAAAACCTTTAGTTCTCACAGGACCGTGACTTGAAAGGAATTCAGGGATTTACATACACATATTAATCAATTAAAATCTTCTAACTGATTAAAGATTTAACAGCATCTTAGGTTTGTCTGATATATCCTCATCAATGGTGTGAACCTTTGATCTTTTACTCATAAATTATGTGCCTGATACCACATTTTTTACCTACCTTTGAAGAAGGACTGAGGCTCAGAAAGCTCGTGTCTTCAAGTAAACCAGTTGGACTATAACCTGGTGTCATGTGATTCCTGACTTTGTCCACCCCAGTTCAACACCGGCACCTCCACATCATAAGAATTAGTTGTTTCTGGAGTTGCTCATTTCAACTACATCGTCATCAAGTACTTCTGAGGTCTTTGCTAATGAAATCCAAAATTTGATTAGGACAGCTTACACCTAAGAAAGATTTAAAGGAAAAGTTAACCAGCGCTGTGAGAGTGAGTTAAATCATGGATAAAAAAGTGAAGAAATAATGAATGGACAATCTAAGGGGGAAAATATACCAATTTTACTGAATGCTTAAACGGTCAAAGAGGGAAAGAAAAATTGTCACATCAAGGAAATTCAAACTGGAATTACAAACTTTTCGGAGTCCAAGAAACAAAATTGAGATTTGAGATTCAATGATTAAATAGAAAGCCACTGCATCAGTGAGAGTGACTTGATGTGACACAAGTCCTAAAAGTTTTATTTGCTCATTGTTAATTATTTTTATGATAAATTAGTTTACTATGGAAGAGCAACTTAGTATTTTCATGTGTACTGTCTGCATAGTATGTCCCAGGTGCTTTGTGTCTCTGTGATGACCACCTGCATTAAATACCTCAAAATTATTTGTGCTTGAGTTTAAAGTTTTGCAGCTTGTATATGTATGGTAGCATGTCATTTACATGACAGGCTAGCAATAACAGAACATGAGTTCGCATCCTACCTTGGCAGTTTTAAAAAACTGAATTATAGAATCATACAGTATAGTAGACACCCTTTGGCCCGTTGAGTCTGTACGGACAAAACTGTGCTAAATCAATACTAGTCCCACTTTCCAGCACTTGCCCCATGGCTTTCAGTGTTGTGACATTTCAAGTGTTCATCCTTTTAAAGGTTATGAAGTTTCCCATCTCAACTATCCTCCCAGTTGGTGAATTCTAGATTCCTGCCACCCTCTGGGTGAAATTATTTTCCCTGAAACCCTGTCTAAACCTCCTGCATTTCAGCTTAAAATGATGTCCCCTTGTTATTGACCCTTCAACAAAGGCAAACAGCTGTTTTCTATCCGCACTGTCCATGCCCCTCAATATTATAAACTTCAGAGAATCTCTTCTCAGCTTTGTAGGTAGCAGCCTGAGCCTATCCAGTATCTCTTCATAGCTAAAGTGCTCCATCGCAGCCAACATGCTGGTAAATCTTTTCTGGACCTCCTTCAGTGCAATCACACTCTATAGTGCAGGGGCTAATAAATCTATGCCACCTATGGCTGATAAAGGCAAATATTCCATAAGCCTTCCTAACCACTCATTAACCTATCCTGACTCCTCAGGGATCTGTAGACATGGACCCCAAGATCTCTCTCTTCCTCTGAGCTTCCTAGTGCCTTGCCATTCATTGAGTACTCCCTTGTTTTGTTACTTCTTCCTAAGTGTATCACCTCACACTATTCAGAGTTAAATGTCATCTGCCACTGATCTGCCCATCTGATCAGCCTGTTTATATCCTCCTATAATCTAGGACCCCCTTCCTCATCATCAACCCTCAGTCAATCTTTATATCATCTGCAAACCTAGTTATCATTCCCCACATTTTCTTCTATATTGTTTGTATATATCACGAATAGTAAGGGTCCCACAACCGATCGCTGTAGTGTACCACTGACACTGGACTCCAGTCATACAAACAGCCTTCTAACACCACCCTCTATCACCTACCACCAAGCCAATTTTGGATCCAACTTGCCAAGTTACCCCAGATTCCCTGTGTTTTTGCTTTCTTTGTCAGTCTCCTGTGTGGGACCTTTGCAGAAATCCATATAAACTACATCAACTACACAACCCTCATCTTCACATCAGCTTGCAAAAAATTTATGAAAAATTCAAATCAGATTTTTTCACATGACCACCCTCTAACAAAGCCGTGCTGACTGTTCTTGATCAAGCCTTGCCCCTCTGAGTGAAGATTAATTCTCTGCTTTAGAATTTTCTCTCATTGCTTCACTGCCAATAATGAGAGTCTCACTGGTCTGAATATACAAGCTAGTGGAGATAGAAATGACTACAAAGCTGGCGATGGTTGATTATAAAAGTAGTACATTAATATTTTTTGTGTGAAGGCATTGGCTGCCTTTATCTGATGTGGTCCATATGTTACTCCAGTGGTGCACCAATGTGGTTGATTTGTAACTGCACTCTGAAGTGACCTTGGGGGGATGTGTCTTAATGTTGTAGGTTACTTTCCATCTTTCAAGGAGGAAAAATGCATTTCTGGGCTAGGAATGACAGAGAGGCTGTTTGCCTTTTAATATATGGTTGTATGACTCATACTTGTTACATTTTTCAAACAGGTCATCACAGAAGCCACAGACACAGAAGTCATTCCAAATCACCTGAGAGGTATTATTAGTTTCATACGATTTTATTATTGATTTCTGTAGAATGATTGATTGCTTTGTTTCTAATAACTTCTACACTGTACATTTAGATCAAAGAAGAGTCACAAGAAAAGTCGAAGAGGAAATGAGTGAAGTTCCATATAACCACAGCTACACATTTCCAGTGCATCTCAAGACCTGTTTGTAGATATAACTGAACTTTCTTTGTTTTATGTTAATAATTTTTTGTACTTTTTTCATTTGTTCTGATTTTGAGATGCTATTTGTGATAATTCCATTTAACATGTGAATTGCATTATAAAGCTGTTCAACAGTTCTTGGGATTGGGCAGAAGATTAACATTTCTGCATTTGTTTTGTGAACAGGAAGAATATTATTGAGTGCTTTCTAAAGTAACTTCACAGTTTTTAACAGTGATTTTAGGTGATGTTTTGGTTATAAAATATAAAGCAAGTTTATTGTTTCTTTAGTATATATGGTATACTTGATTATTAAAAGCAATGGTTATACAAAGGCTCACTTGAGATGCATTATATTCTGTACTCATGTCTACAAATGTTAAATGTCAAAGTTCAGACAATTTCGAGAACAAAGAACAAATGCTGTGGAAGACATTGAGGCCATAAATATACTGTATACTAAAACACATTTGCAATTGTGAGGACTAGTTGACCAATCACAATGTGCTTGTTTCTCATTAGAAAAATATAGATTCCAATAACAAAGAGAACCTATTGTTTCTGTCTCAGCATAGCAGAAGAAAAATTGTAACTTGACAAACTAGTCAAAACTTTTTGTCTATGTATGCATGTTAAACCTGTTCAAATGGCCCCCTTTATATATAGAACAATGAGTGTTGAAGCCAGCAAATAAGTGATCATTTAAAATTTGAGACTGTTTTGTTCCTTTTTAAAGTCTTATTTTGTCTCCATTTGACAGGGAACTTTTCTCCTACTTCTGGAAAACATCTACAGTTTCTGTAGCTCTATGAAGGTCTTTCTAAACAGTGGAAGTGCATTACTTCCCTCTAACAGTCAGGCCTAGACTGAAAACAGCAGCAGTGTTCTCCCACTTGATAAATCAGCATACAAAGATTTGATAAAAAAGGACATTTCTACACAGCATGATCATAGGGCAACCCAATGCACTTCATAGCCAATTAAGTACTTCTGAATCCTAGTCCCTGTTTTAATGTACAAAAGATAAAAACTAATTTCAACACTGTAAGCTCCCACACGCGGCAATAAGATAGTTACCATTTTTCTCTATGGTGCTGGCTGAGTGGCCCCTTCAGATTAGTGTAGTGGGAACTCTCATATTCTCCTAAGGCAAGAGAAGAGCCCTGGGTATAATGTCTCATCTGAAAGGTAGCACCTCTGACAATGCAGTGCACCCTCATCACTTCACTGGAGTATTTAGATCGTGTTGGCATTTCTACAATGGGGCATTCTTAAGATTGATAGAAGGAAACAAGTCTCAGCAGATCTACAAAACCAGTCCCCTGAAGTCTTGTTGTACTTAAACATTATGATGCCAACAGCAGCCAAGGGAGACAGAAAATAAACTTTTAAAAACTGAGACCAATTTGGGAAAACAGGTTTCTTGGCAGTTCCTATCCAACCCCTTCTATGCCCATGTGATAGGATTTTGTGTTTGTCTGTGACTGTATTGGCTATGAAGTGCTTTGGGGTCGTGAAGATTCTATGTAATTTAAGTTTATTCTCAAATGCCATTAATGAATATGCAGTAGCAGAACAGATGAGGTGAGAGTGACTGCTTTTGACATCATGGCAGCAAGGAGCCCTTGCAAAACTGGAGTCAGTGAAAATCACAAGGAAAACTCTCGGCAAGTTTGGAGTCATTCCTAGCCAAAGAAAGATGATAGTGGTAGTTAGAGGCCAGTCATCTCAGTCCAGGGGCATCACTGCAGGAGATTCTCAGAATTCTGTTCTGGACCACAACGCCCTCAGTTGCTTTATCAATAACTAGTGGTAGAGGAGAGAGACAGAAACAGAAGATGATAAACAGGATGAGAAAGTGGCAGAAACAGTGACAGATGGAGAGGATGAGAAACAGAGCTGTAGAATTGGAGTGGCACAAACAAGATGATCAACAAAGGATGAGAAACAGATTTGCAGAAATGGAGAATGAGAAACCGAGGATGAGAAGCAAGATGAGACATAGAGTTGTAGAAACAAAGGATGAGAAACAGAGGATGAGAAGCAGGATAAGATATAGTTGCAGAAACGGTGCAAAACAGTGGCTGAAACAGGATGAAAAACAGAGTGGCAGAAACAAAGGGTGAGAAATAGTGGATGACAAATAGTTTCTGCAACTGTTTCTCATCCTCTTTTTCTCCCCATCTGTTTCTCCTTCTGTATTCCTTCTAATTCTCTGTTTCTCATCCTCAATTTCTCATCATCTCTTTCTCATCCTCTCTTTCTCCTCTCTAGCTTCTGCCACTCTGTTTCTCATTCTCTGTTTCTCGTCCCATTCATCATTCTTGGTTTCTGCCGTTCTGTTTCTCATCCTCTGTTTACTCCATCTGTTTCTTCTCCAGCAATTCTGTCACTTTGTCTGTCAACCTCTGTATCTCAATCTCTGTTTTTGCCACTTGATCTGTCATTTGTTTCTGCTAATCTGTTACTCATCCTCTGTTTCTGCCACACCTGTTCGCATTCTCTGTTCCTTCCAAACTCTTTCTCATCCTCAGTTTCTGCCACGAGGTTTCTCATCCTCTTTCTGCCACTGTTTCTCATCCTGTTTTTCATCCTCTGTTTCTGCCACTGTGTTTCTGATCTCCTGGTTCTGAACCTCTGTTTCTGCAACTGCATTTCTGCCACTTAGGATCAGAAACAGAGGATGAGAAATTTGCAGAAACAGAGGTTCAGAACCAGACAATGAGAAACTATGTGGCAGGAACAGAGGCATAAACAGGGAATGAGAATCAAGGAATGAGAAACTATGTGGCAGGAACAGAGGATGACAGGCAGAGAATGAGTAATAGATTAGCAGAAACAACTGAGGAGGATAAACAGATGGGGAGAAACAGTGTTAGAAAGAGAGAATGAGAAACACAGGATCAGAAACAGCGGCAGAAACAAAGGATCAGAATCGATGTTAGTAAGATGTGATGGGAAACAGAGTGGTTGAAAGAGGGTGACAGAAACCTGGAAGGAGCAGGGCATGAAAAACAGAGGTTCAGAAAGAGAATGACTGAAACAGAGAACGAGAAACAGGCGTTTGGCGGAAACAGAATGAGAAACAATAGGTGAAAAAGTGGCAGAAACGGCATAAACAGAGGATTAGAAACGGAATTAGAAACAGGGTGGCAGAAACAGGATGAAAATCAGTTTGGCAACAATAGAGGATGGGAAACCTCATGGCAGAAACAGCGGATGATAAACAGTTTGGAAGGAACGGAGAATGTGAACAAGAGTGGCAGAAACTGAAGAGGAGAAACAGGATGAAAAACTGTGTGACAGGAACCCTAGAGAGTGAGATACAGAGGATGAGAAGCAGAGCGGCAGAAACCGAGGATAAGGAAGAGGATGAGAAACTGAAAATGAGAAACAAAATCAGAAAGACACTAAAATGGAACAGAAGATAAGAAGCGGTGTGACAGAAACAGAATGAGAAACAGAGTGGCAGAAAAAGAGGGTGAGAAACAGTTTGGAAGGAACAGAGAATGAGAAGAAGAGTGGCAGGAAAAGAGGATGAGTAACAGATTAGCAGAAACAGAGTGGCAGAAACAGGAGATGTGAAAGAGAATGGCAGAAACAGAGAATGGGAAACAGTGTGGCCGACACAGGATGAGAACCAGATGGTGAGAGAGAGTGGGAGAAACAGAGTATGACAAACAGTTTGGCAGCAACAGAGGATGACAAACAGAAGATGAGAAACCAAGTGGCAGAAAGAGAGAGTTAGAAACAGTTTGGAAGGAACAGAGAATGAGAACAACAGTGGCGGAAACAGAGGATGTGAAGCAGAAAATGAGTAATAGAATAGCATAAATAAATGATGACAAACAGTGGCAGAAATTGAGGATGAGAAAGAGATGATGAGAAACTGAGGATGAGAAACAGAGAATTAGAAAGATGATGATAGGAACAGAAGATGAGAAAAGGTGTGACAGAAACAGGATGAGAAGCAGAGTAGCAGAAGCAGAGTAGCAGAAACAGAGGATCAGGAAGAGAATGGCAGAAACAGAGAATGGGAAACAGTGTGGCCATCACAGAGGATGCGAACCAGATGACGAGAGTTGGAATGGCAGAAACAGAGTATGACAAATGGTTTGGCAGCAACAGAGGATGACAAACAGAAGTTGAGAAACATAGTGGCAGAAACAGAGGGTTAGAAACAGTTTGGAAGGAACAGAGAATGAGAACAAGAGTGTGGCAGATACAGATGATGAGAAACAGATTAGTATAAGCAAACAATGACAGAGTGGCAGAAACAGAGGGTCAGAATCATAGTGGCCAAAACAGAAATTGAGATACAGAGGTTAAGAGACAAAGTGATAGAATTGCAAGAGGAGAAACAGATGGGGAGAAACAAAGTTGCAGAAAGAGGAATTAGAAACACAGGATGAGAAACAGAGTGGCAGAAACAGAGGATGAGAATAGGTTTGGCAGCAACAGAGGATGAGAGACAGAGTGGCAGAAACAGGATGAGAATCCTCATGGAGGAAACAGGATGATAAACAGGCTCGAAGGATCAGAATGCAAACAAGAGTGGCAGAGAAACAGTGTGGCAAAAACTGAAGACAAGAAACAGGATGAAAAATAGTGGCAGAGACAGAGGATGAGAAACAGTGGCAGAAACTGAGGATAGGAAAGAGAATTGGAAAGTCAATGACAGGAACAGAAGGTGAGAAACGGTGTGACAGAAACAGAGAATGAGAAACAGGATGAGAAACAGTGGAGGAAACAGTGGAGGAAACAGAATATGAAAAACAGTTTGGCAGCATCAGAGGATGGGAAACAGAAGATGAGAACAGAGTGGCAGAAAAAGAGGGTGAGAAACAGTTTGGAAGGAACCGAGAATAAGAAGAGTGGCTGAAAAAGAGAATGAGAAACAGAGGATGAATAACAGATTAGCAGAAACAAATGACGACAAATGGACTGGCAGAAACAGAGAATGAGAAGCAGCGTAGCAGAAACAGAGAATGAGATAGAAGGGATTAGAAACAGAGTTGCAGAGACAGAAGATGTGAAAGAGAATGGCAGAAACAGAGAATAGGAAACAGATTGGCCATCACAGAGAATGAGAACCAGATGGTGAGAGACAGAATGGCAGAAACAAGAGTAAGACGAACAGTTTGACAGCAACCGAGGATGACAAACAGAAGATGAGAAATGTTGTGACAGAAACAGAGGGTTAGAAGCAGTTTGGAAGGAACAGAGAATGAGAACAAGACTGGCAGAAACAGGATTGAGATACAGAGATAGTAGGAGCTGCCAATGCTAGAGAATCTGAGACAACAAGGTGTAGAGCTGGATGAACACAGCAGGCCAAGCAGTATCAGAGGAGCAGGAAAGCTGAGGTTTCGGGTCTAGACCTTTCTTCTGAAGAAGACTCTAGACCCGAAACGTTTGCTTTCCTGCTCCTCTGATGCTGCTTGGCCTGCTGTGTTCATCCAGCTCTACTCCTTGCTGTCTCTTGAGATACAGAGGTTGAGAGACAAAGTGACAGAATTGCAGGAGGACAAACAGATGGGGAGAAACAGGATGAGAAACAAAGTGGCAGAAAGAGGGAATTAGAAACACAGGATGAGAAGCAGAGTTGCCGAAACAGAGAATGAGAAAGGGGATTAGAAACAAAGTGGCAGGAACAGAAGACGTGAACAAAATGGTCGAAATAAAGAATGGGAAACAGTGTGGCCAACACAGAGGATGAGGACCAGATACTGAGAGATAAAGTGGCAGAAACAGAGTAATATGAACAGTTTGGCAGCAACAGAGGATGACAAACAGAAGATGAGAAAAGTCGTGGCAGAAACAGAGGATGAGAAACCTCGTGGCAGAAACAGAGGGTTAGAAACAGTTTAGAAGGAACAGAGAATGAGAACAAGAGTGGCAGAAACAGAGGATGAGAAGCAGAAGATGAGTAACAGATTAGCAGAAAGAAATGGTGACAAATAGAGTGGCAGGGATCTGAGGAGGAAAAGTAGAGGATGAAAAACAGAATGGCAGAAACAGAGCATGAGACACAGAGGATGAGAAGCAGAGTGGCAGAAACTGAGGATAAGAGAAAGACGATGAGAAAGATGAGAAACTGAGGATGAGAAACAGAATTAGAAAAACAATGACAGGAACAGAAGATGAGAAATGGTGTGACAGAAATGGAGAATGTGAAACAGAGGATGACAAACAGAAGATGAGAAATGTCATGGCAGAAACAGAGGATGGGAAGCAGAATGGCAGAAACAGAATGAGATACAGAGGTTGAGAGACGAAGTGACAGAAATGCAGGTGGAGACACAGAATGGGTGAAACAGAGGGTTAGAAACAGAGTGGCAGCAAGAGGGAATGAGAAACACAGGAAGAGAAACAGTGGCAGAAACAGAGGATCAGAATCAATGTCAGTAAACTGTGATGAGAAATAGTGAGAAAGTGTTAGAGAGAGGGTGACAGAAACAGGATGAGAAACAGGATAAAAAACAGGTTTAGAAACAGAATGGGTGAAACAGGAAACAGGATGAGAAGGCATTTGGTGGAAACAGGTTGAGAAGCAGAGGGTGAAAAAGAGTGACAAAAAGAGTGAGAAATAGTTTTTAACAAACAGAGGCTGAGAAATAGAAGCTGAGATATAGTGTGGCAGAAATAGAAGATGAGTAACAGAAATGATGTGTCAGAAAGAGAGAATTAGAAACCGGGAATGAGAAACAGAGGATGAGACAGAGAGGATGAGAAACAGAGAATTTGAAAACCAATGACAGGAAGCAGAGAATGAGAAACAGAGGATGGGAAACTATGGATGAGAAAGAGAGGGTCAGAAACAGAGAGGCAGAAAAGGAGAATGAGAAACAGAGGATTTGAAACAGTGGCAGAAAAAGAGGACAAGAAATCATGCATACGAAACATAGGGTGAGAAACAGTGTACGAGAAACCAAGGATGAGGAGCAGTGGCAGAGTCACAAGATGAGAAATAGAGGAGGAACAATTTAGGATGAAAAACAGAGTGGCAGAATGCGAGAATCAGAGACAGACGCTGAGAAATAGAGGATGTGAAACAGAGTGGCAGAAATAGTGGAAGACAAATAGAAGATGAAAAAAAGAGTGTTGAAACAGAGGAAGAGAAACAGTTTGTAAGGAACAGAGAATGCGAACAAGAGTGGCACAAAGAGAGGAAGAGAAACAAAGGATGAGTAACAAATTAGCAAAAACAAATGATGACAGATTGGCAAAAAGAGATGCAGAGTGACAGAAACAGAGTGGCAGAAACAGAGGATGACAAAGAGAGTGAGAAACAGAGTGGCCGAAACAGAGCAAGAGAAACCTTGCGGCAGAAACAGAATAGGAGAAACAGTTTGGAAGGAACAGAGAATGCAAATAAAAGTGGCAGAAAGAGAGGATGAGAAAAGAGGAGTAGTAACAGATTAGCAGAAACAAACGATGACAGACAGAGAGGCAGAAACAGAGGATGAGAAACAGTGTGGCAAAATCAGGGGAAGAGAAACCTTGTGGCAGAAAGAGGATGGGACAAGAAGATGAGAAAAAGAGGATCAGAAAGAGAGTGGCAGAAAAGCAGAATGAGAAACATATAATGAGAAACAGAGTGGCAGAAACATAAGTTGACAAACAGTTTGGCAGCAACAAAGGATGACACAGAGACGATGAGAAATACAGTTGCAGAAACAGGAATAAAAACCTTGAGAAACAGGAGCAGATGATGTGAAAGAGAATGGTAGAAACAGGGAATGAGAATCAGGGAATAAGAACCCACATGGCAGAAAGAGAGAATGATGACCAGATGGTGAGAAACAGAGTGCCAGGAACAGAGGATGTGAAAGAGAGTGGCCAAAACACAGGAAGAGAAGCCTTGTGGCAGAAACAAAGGATGAGAAGCAGCTTGGAAGGAACAGAGAATAAGAACAAGAGTGGCAGACAGTGAGGATGAGAAGCAGAGGATGAGTAACAGATTAGCAGAAACAAATAATAACAAACAGAGTGGCAGAAACAGACAATGAGAAACAGACAATGAGAAACAGAGGATAAGAGAGTATGAGAAACAGAGAATTAGAAGGACAATGAAAGGAACAGAGAATGAGAAATGGTGGGCCCGAACAGAAAATGAGAAACAGGGATTTAGAAACAGAGGATGAGAAACTGAGGTTGAGAAACGGAGCATGAGGAATAGAGTGGCAGAAACAGAGGACAGGAAGCAGAGGATGAAAAACCTAGAGGCAGAAACGGAGGATGAGAAAGCGCGTGGCAGAAACAGAGAATGAGAATCAGGGAATGAGAAAGAGAGTGGCGGAAACAGGGAATAAGAATCAGGGAATGAGAAACCATGTGGTAGAAAGACAGGATGAAAAAGAGGATGAGAAACAGTATGAGGAACAGAATTAGAAAAACAATGACAGAAACAGACGGCGAGAAATGGTGTGGATGAAACAGAGAATGAGATACAGGGGATTAGAAAGGAAGTGGCAGAAACAGGAAGAGAAAGAGACTGGCAGAAACAGAGATTGGAAAGTAGAGAATAAGAAAAGTATGCCAGAGACGGAGGATAAGAAACAGTTTGGAAGGAACAGAGAATGCGAACAAGAATGGCAGAGAGAGAGGATGAGAAACAGAGGAGGAGTAACAGATTAGCAGAAACAAATGATGACAAACAGTTTGGCAGTAACAGAGGATGACAAAGGGAGGATGGGGAACAGAGTGGCCAAAACAGATGAAGAGAAACATTGTGGCAGAAACAGAGGATGAGAAACAGTTTGAAAGGAACAGAGAATGAGAAACAGAGGATGAGACAGAGAGGATGAAAAATAGAAAGTTAGAAAGACAATGGCAGGAACAGAGGATGAGAAACAAAGGATAGGAAACAGTGGATAGGAAAGAGAGAATCAGAATCAGAGTGGCAGAAAAGGAGAATGAGAACTGGCCAATGTGAAACGGAAGATGGGAAACAGAGTGGCAGAAAAAGAATGAGAAACATTATTTAAGAAACAGAGGGTGAGAAATAGAGATTGAGAAATAGTGTGGCAGAAACAGAAGATGAGTAACAGAAATGATATTTCAGAAAGAGAGAATGAGAAACAGGGGATTTGAAACAGAATGGCAGAAACAGAATGGGAGAGGGTGGCAGAAACAGAATGAGAAAGAGGGTGACAGAAACAGGGCATGAGAGACACAGTTTGAGAAACAGTGTGGCTGAAACAGAGGATGAGAAACAAAGAGTAAGAAACAGAGCAAAAGAAACCTCATGACAGAAACAGAGGATGGGAAACAGTTTGGAAGGAACAGTGAATGCAAATATGAGTGGCAGAAAGACTGGATGAGAAACAAGAGGAGTAACAGATCAGCCAAAAGAAATGATGACAAATAAAGTGTCATAAACGGAATATGACAAACAGTTTGGTAGCGACAGAGGATGACAAAAGGAGGATGAGAAACAGGGGCCAAAACAGAGGAAGAGAAAAGTTATGGCAGAAACAGAGGATGAGAAACAGTTTGGAAGTAACAGAGAATGCGAACAACAGTGGCAAAAAAAGAGGATGAGAAACAGAGGATGACTAACAGATCAGCAGAAAACGATGATGACAAACAGAATGGCAGAAACAGAGGATGAGAAGCAGAGGATAAGAAAGACTGTAGGAGAAACAGAATTAGAAAGACAATGACAGGAACAGACAGTGAGAAATGGTGGGCACAGACTGATAATGAGAAACAGGGGTTTAGAAACAGAGTGGCAGGAACAGAAGATGAGAAACAGAGGGTGAGGAATAGAATGGCAGAAACAGATGAAATCAACAGATTGGCAGGCAACAGAGGATGAGAAAGTGAGTGGCAGAAACCAATACAGGAAGCAAAGCATGAGATACAGAGGATGACAAATCTTATGCAGAAACAGAGGATGAGAAAGAGAGTGGCAGAAACAGAGGATGACAGAGTGGCAGAAACTGAGGATAAGAAAGAGAGAATGAGAAATAGGTGATGAGAAACAGGATGAGAAACAGATATTAGAAAGACAATGACAGGAACAGAGGGTGAGAAATCATATGACAGAAAGAGACAATGAGAAACAAGCGAGTAGAAACAGAATGGCAGAACCAGAGGATGAGAACGAGAATGGCAGAAAAAGAGGATGAGAAGCTGAGGATGAGTAACAGCTTAGCAGAAGCAAATGATGACAAACAGAGTTGCAGAGACAGAGGGTGAGAAGCAGAGTGGCAGAAACAGAGATTGAGATACAGCGGTCGAGAGACAAAGTGACAGAATTGCAGGGGGAGAAACAGATGGGGAGAAACAGAGGGTTAGAAACACAGTGGCAGAAAGGGAATGAGAAACACAGGATGAGAAACGGAGTGGCAGAAACAGAATGAAAAACAGAGAATGAGAAACAGAGTGGCAGAAACAAGAGGGTTAGAAAGGAAGTGTCAGAAGCAGAGAATGAGAAACCGAGTGGCAGTAACAGATGATGAGAAACAGTGTGGCAGGAACAAAGAATCAGAAACAGAGGACAAGAAGCAGAGGAGGAGAAAGGGGGAATGAGAAGCAGAGAATGAGAAACAGAATGGCTTGAACATAGGATGAGAAACAGAATGGCAGAAACAGAGAATGCGAGACACAGTGGCAGAAGCAGAAGAGGAGGAATAAGGGATGAAAACCAGAGTGGCAGTAACAGAGTATGAGACACAGGAGATGAAAAACAGATTGGCAGAAACAACGGATGAGAAACAGAAAATGAGGAGCAGGGAGACAGAATGCAAGATGAGAAACAGACAATGTGAAACAGAGGATGTGAAACAGATAGGCAGAAACAGAGGATGAAGAACCATGTATATGAAACAAAGGATTAGAAATAGATGATGAGAAACAGAGGATGGGAAACAGAAAATGAGAAGCTATTAGACCTGTTGGTAAGAGAGCATTTTGGCAGTAGCGATCATAACTCTGTTACTTTTACAATAGTCGCGGAAAAAGATAGGTACATACAGCAGGGTAAGGTTTATAATTGGGGGAAGGGTAATTACAATTCTGTTAGGCAAGAACTGGGTAACATAAAATGGGAACAGATGCTATTAGGGAAGAGCACTATTGAAATGTGGAGATTATTTAAGGAATGCATACTCTGTGTGCTCGATATGTTTGTCCCTAGCAGGCAGGGAAGATGCAGTTGAGGGAGGGAGCCTTGGTTCTCAAGAGAAGTCAAATGACCTGCTAAGAGGAAGAAGGATGCTTATGTAAGGTTTAGGAAACAAGGAACGGAAAAGGCTCCAGAGGGATACAAGTTATCCAGGAAGGAGCTGTCAACCTCCGTGTCAGCCCCTCATTCATCATCCTGTGTTTCTGCCTCTATTGTTCTCATCATCTGTTTCTCATTATCTCTTTCTGCCCCTCTTTTTCTCATCCTCTGTTTCTTATGATCTGTTTCTGACCTTCTGTTTCTCATCCTCTGTGTCTGGCCTCAGATTCGCATTCTTTATTTCTCATCATCTGTTGCTGCCCCTTTGATTCCTTTCCCAGTTTCTGCATCTCAGTTTCTCATCCTCTGTTTCTCATCATCTGTTTCTGCTGCCCTGTTTCTCACCCTCAGCTTCTGGTCCTTTGTTTCACAGCCTCTGTTTCTGCCCCTCTGTTTTTCATTCTCTGTTTCTGCCCCTCTGTTTCTCATTCTCTGTTTCAATTGATCTGATTCTGCCCCTCTGTTTCTCATCCCATGTTTCTGCCTCTACCATTCTCATCATCTGTTTCTCATCATCTGCTACTGCCACTCTGTTTCTCATCCTCAGTTTCTGCACCTCAGTTTCTCATTCTTTGTTTCTAATTATCTGTTGCTGCCCCTCCGTTTATCATTCTGTGTTTCTACCCCTCAGTTCCTCATCATCTGTTTCTAATCATCTGTATCTACCCCTCTGTTTCTCATCTTCAGTATTAGCCCTCTGTTTCTCATTGTTTCTCATCATTGTTCCTACCCCTCTGTTTATCATGCACTGTTTCTGCCCCACTGTTTCCTATCCTCTGTTTCTGCCCCTCTGTTTCTCACCCTCAGTTTCTGGACCTTTGTTTCTCATCATCTGTTTTGGCCCGCTGCTTATCATCCTATGTTTCTGCCCGTCTTTTTCTCATTCTCTGTTTCTGCCCCTCTGTTTCTCATCCTATGTTTCTGCCTCTACCATTCTCATAAATTGTTTCTCATCATCTACTGCCACTCTGTTTCTCATCCTCAGTTTCTGACCCTAGTTTCTCATCCTCAGTTTCTCATTTTGTGTTTCTGTCCATCTGTTTCTCATTCAGGTTCCTGCCCCTCTGTTTTTCGTCATCTAATTCTGCCCCTCTGTTTGTCATCATTTGCTTCTCTTCATCTGTTTCTGCTCCTCTGTTTATCATTTTCTGTTTCTTCCCCTCTATTTCTCATCAATTTCTGACTCTTTCATTCTCTTCCTCTGTTTCTTCTCCTTTGCTTCTCATCATCTGTTTCTGACCTTCTGTTTCTCATACTCTGTTTCTGCCTGTCTTATTCTCATCCACTGTTTCCCATAATTTGTTTCAGCCCCTCTATTTCCCATCCTCTGTTGCTCATTATCTGTTTCTGCTCTAATCTTCTGTTTCTAATCTTCAGTTTCTGCCCCTTTGTTTCTCATCCTATATTTCTCATCAACTCTTTCTACCCCTCTGTTTCTCATCCTCTTTCTTTCTCTCTCATTCTCATCATCTGTTTCTGCCTCGCTGCTTCCCATCCTCTGTTTCTGCCTCCCTGTTTCTCATCCTCTGTTTCTCATTTCTGTTTCTGGCCTCTGATTTGCATCCTCTATTTCTCATCATCTATTGCTGGCCCTTTGATTCCCATGCTCTGTTTCTGCTCCTCAGTTTCTCATCCACAGCTTCTGGCCCTTTGTTTCTCATTGTCTGTTTCTTATCCTCTGTTTCTCATCAACTCTTTCTGCCCCTCTGATTCCCACACTCTGTTCCATCACCTCTGTATCTCATTATATATTTCTCATCATCTGTTGATGCCCCTCTGCTTCTCATCCTCTGTTTCCGCCCCTCCATTTCTCATTCTCTGTTTCTTTCTCCCTCATTCTCATCCTCTGCTTCTCATCATGTTTCTGCCCCTCTGTTTCTCACACTCTGTTCCTTCACCTCTGTATCTTATCCTGTATTTCTCATCATCTGTTTCTGTCCCTCTGTTTCTCATATTCTGTTTCTAATTATCTGTTTCTGCTCCTCTGTTTCTCATCATTTGCTACTGCCACTCAGTATCTCATCCTCAGTTTCTGCCCCTCAGTTTCTCATCCTCTGTTTTTCATCATCTGTTTCTGCTGCTCTGTTTCCGCCGCTCTGTTTCACATCTTCTGTTTCTGGCTCTCTGTTTTTCATCCTTTATTTATCTTCATCTATTTCTGCTCCTTTGTTTCTCATCCTCTGTTTCTTCTCTTCTGTTTCTCATCCTCTGTTTCTGACTGTCTCAATCTATTCCTTTGTTTCTGATAATTGTTTCATCCCTCTGCTTCTCATCATGAGTTCTGCACCTCAGTTTATCATCCCTTGTTTCTCATCTTCTGTTTCTGCCCTTCTGTTTCTCATTCTCTGTTTATGCCTCTCTTATTCTCACCCACTGTTTCTCATTATATGTTTCTGCCCCTCTATTTCTTGTCCTCTGTAGTTCATCATCTGTTTCTGCTCCTCTGTTTCTCACCCTCAGTTTCTCATCAACTCTTTCTGCCCCTCTGTTTCTCATTATCTGTTTCTGCCCTTCTGTTTCTCATTCTCTGTTTCTGCCTCTCTTATTCTTATCCACTGTTTCCCACAATCTGTTTCTGCCCCTCTATTTTCTCTGTTGCTCATCATCTGTTTCTGCACCCCTGCATCTCAACATGCATTTCTCATCACCTGTTGATGCCCCTCTGTTCCTCATCCTCTTGCCTGCCCATCCATTTCTCATTCTCTGTTTCTGTCTCTCTCATTCCCATTCTCTGTTTCTCATTCTCTGTTTATACCGCTTTGTTTCTGTGGATCTGCTTCTCGCCCACTGTTTTTTTCATCCACTGTTTCTAATCCTCAGTTCCTGGCCCTCTGTGTCTGCCTATCTGTTTCTCATTCTCTGTTTCTCATCCTCTGCCCCTCATGCCTTTTTGTCATTCTCTGTTTCTGTCTAGCTGTTTCTCATCCTCTTTTTCTCATCCACTGTTTCTAATTCACTGTAGCTACCCCTGTGTTTCTCTGCTTTGTTTCTCATCCTCTGTTTCCGCCCCTCTGTACCTCATCCTCTGTTTCACATCCTCCATTTCTGCACCACTCTTTCTCCCCTCTATTTATCATCCCCTGTTTCTGCCCCTCTGTACCTTATCCACTGTTTCTCATCCTCCATTTCACATATTCATTTCAGCACCTCTGTTTCTGCAACTCTGTCTCTCATCCTCTGTTTCTTATCCTCTGTTTTTATCCCTATGTTTCCCATCCTCTATTTCCCATGCAATACTTCACTTCCTCTGTTTCTGCCCCTCTGTATCTCATCCTCTATTTCTCATCATCCGTTGCTGGACCTCAGTCTCACATCTTGTGTTTCTGCCCTTCAGGTTCTCATCATCTGCATCTGCCCCTCTGTTTCTCATCCTCAGTTTCTGCCCCTCAGTTTCTCATCTTCTATTTCTCATCAAGTGTTTTGGCCTCCCGGTTTCTCATCCTCTGTTTTTATCCCTCTGTTTCTCTTTGTTTGTTTCTCTTCAGCTGTTTCTGCTCTTCTGTTTCTCATTCTCTGTCACTCTCATTCACATGCACTGTTTCTCATCATCTGTTCCTGTCCCTCTGTTTCTCACCCACTGTTACTTATCCTTTTTTCCCCATTCTCTGTTTCTGCCCAGCTCTTTCTAATCGCCTGTTTCGTACCCACTGTTTCTCATTCACTGTATCTAGCCCTCATCATCTGTGTGTGTCCCTCTGTTTCCCATCCTCTGTTTCTGCCCACTGTTTTTCATTCCCTGTTTCTTGCCCCTCTCTTCCTCATTCTCTGTTTCTCATGCTCTGTTTCTCATCCTCTGCCTCTCACCTTCTGGTTCTCATCCTCTTCTTCACATCCACTGTTTCTACCCTGTGTTTCTCTGCTTTGTTTCTCATCCCATTTCTCACCCTCTGTTTCTCATTCTCTTTTTCTCATGTTCTGTTTCTCATCCTCTGATTTTATCCCTCTGTTTCTCCTCCTCTGTTTCCCATGCAATGTTTCTCATCATCCATTTCTGCCCTCTCTGTCTCATCCTCTGTTTCTCATTCTCTTTTTCTCAACCTCAGTTTCTCATCCGCTGTGTCTCATCCTCTGTTTTTATCCCTCTGTTTCTCATCCTCTGTTTCCCATGAAATGTTGCTCATCCTCTGTTTCTGCCCCTCTCTTTCTCATCCTCTTGTTCTCATCCTCAGTTCCTCATAGGCTCTTTCTGCCCCTTTGTATCTGCTCCGCTGTTTTTCATCCTCTGCACCTCACCCTCTGTTTCTCATTCTCTGTTTCTGTCCAGCTCTTTCTCACCCCCTGTTTCGCATACACTGTTTCTCATTCGCTGCCATTGGCCCTGTGTTTCTCCGCTTTGTTTCTCATCCTCTTTTTCTCATCCTCAGTTCCTCATACACTGTTGCTGGCCCTCTGTTTCTCATCCTCTGCTTCTGTCACTCTGTTTCTCATCTTCTGTTTCTCTTCCTCATTTTCTCATCCCCTGTTTCTGCCCTTCTGTTTCTGCACCTCTGTTTCTGCCCCTCTGTTTCTCATTCTCAGTTTCTCACCATCTGTTTCCTCATCCTCTCTTTCTCATCCTGTTTTTCAACCTCTTGCTCCACCCCTGTGTTTCTGTCCCTCTGTTTCTCATCCTCTGTATCTACCCCTCCATTTATACTTCACTCTTTCTAATCACCTGCTTCTCATCCTTTGTTTCTCGTCGTCAGTTTCTCATAATCTGCTTCTGCTACTCTGTTTCTGATCCTTGGTTTCTCATCCTCAGTTTCTGTCCCTCTGTTTGTAATCCTCTTTTTCTCACCCTCCGCTTCTTCCCCTCTGCTTCTCATTCTCTATTTCTCATGCTCTGTTTCTCATCCTCTCTTTCTGCCCCTCTGTTACTCATCCTCTGCTTCTCATCATCAGTTTCTGCCCCTCTGTTTCTTATCCTCAGATTCTGCACCTCAGTTTCTCATTCTTTGTTCCTAATCACCTGTTTCTGCCCCTCTGTTTCATATCCTCTGTTTCTGCCCCTCTGTATCTCATAGTCTATTGCTCATCATCTGTTGCTCGAACTCATCCTGCGTTTCTTCCCTTTAGTTTCTCATCATCTGTTTCTCATCATCTGTACATGTCCCCCTGTTTCTCATCCTCTGTTTCCACCCCTCTGTTTCTCACCATCTGTTTCTGGCCTCTGTTTCCCGGCCTCTGTTTCTGCCTGCCGTTTCTCATCCTCTGTTTCTGTCCCCCTCTTTCTCATTCTCTGTTTCTTATGCTCTGTTTCTCATCCTCTGCCTCTCACCCTCTGGTTCTCATCCTATTCTTTGCATCCATTGTTTCTCATTCGCTGTATCTAGCCCTGTGTTTCTCCGTTTTGTTTCTTATCCGTTTTTTCTCATCCTCAGTTCCTAATACATTGTTTCTGCCCTCTGTTTCTCATCCTCAGTATCTCAGCCACTGTTTCTCATCCTCTGTTTCTCTTTTTCATTTTCTCATCCTCTGTTTCTGCCCTATTGTTTCTGTACCTCTGTTTCTGCTCCTCGGTTTATCATTCTCAGTTTCTCATCTTGTTTCCTCATCCTCTCTTTCTCATCCTCTGTCATCCTCTCGCTCTGCCGCCGTGCTTCTGTCCCCCTCGTGCTCATCCTCTGTTTCACATCTTCTGTTTCTGACCTCCTGTTTCTCATCCTCTATTTCTCATTCTGTTTGCCATCATCTGTTCTCATCCTCTGTTTCTGCCATTCTGTTTCATAACCTGTGTTTCTCATTATGTGTTTCTCATTCTCTGTTTATGCACCCCTGTTTCTTCCCCTCTGTTTCTTGTTCTCTG
>JAHRHZ010000038.1:1427566-1528168 GCA_024137785.1 Ginglymostoma cirratum
TCTCATTCTCTTTTCCTCATTGTTTCTCATCCTCTATGTTTACACCTCCATGTCTGCCCCTTTCTTTCTAATCATCTGCTTCTCATCCTCTTCTTCTCATCATCAGTTTCTCATCATCTGTTTCTGCCCCTCTGTTTCTCATCCTCCGTTTTTGTCAATGTGTTTCTCATTCTCTTTTTCTCATCCTGTTTCTACCCTTGTTTCTCATATGTTTCTCATCATCTTTTTCTCATTCTTTGTTTCTCATCTCTTTTACTCATCATTGGTTTCTGCCTGTCTGTCTCTCATCCTCTTTTACTCATTCTCTGTTTCTCATCCTCTGTATGTACCCCTCCATTTTTACCACTCTCTTTCTAATCATCTGCTTCTCATTCTCTGTTTCTCATCGTTGGCTTTTCATCATCAGTTTGTGCTAATCTGTTTCTCATCCATTCTTTCTCATCCTCAGTTTCTGCTTCTCTGCTTCTACCCCACTGTTTCTAATCCTCTGTTCCTCATTCTCTTTTTCTCACCCTCCGTTTCTTCCGCACTGCTTCTCATCCTCTGTTTCGCATCTTCTTTTACTCGTCATTCCTTTCTGCCTGTCTGCCTTTCATCCTCCTTTACTCATTCTCTGTTTCCCATCCTCTGTACATACTCCTCCATTTCTACCCCTCTCTTTCTAATCATCTCCTTCTCATTCTCTGTTTCTCATCGTCAGCTTGTCATTATCAGTTTCTGCTACTCTGTTTCTCATCCATTCTTTCTCACCCTCTGTTTCTCATCCTCAGTTTCTGTTCCTCTGTTTCTCCTTTTCTTTTTCTCATTCTCTGTTTCCCATTCTCTGCTTCTGCCTTTCTGCTTCTACCTTTTCATTCTCATCCTCTTTTCTCATCATCTCTTTCGCCTGTCTGTCTCTCATCCTATGTATCTACCCCTCCATTTCTACCCCCGTATTTCTAATCATCAGCTTCTCATTCTCTGTTTCTCATAGGTGTCTTTTCAATATCAGTTTATGCGACTCTGTTTCTCATCCACACTTTCTCAACCTCTGTTTCTCATCCTTTGTTTCTGCCCCTCTGTTTCTCATCCTCATCTTTGCATCCTCTACTTCTCATGTTTTTGTCCCTCTGTCACTCATTCTCTGTTTCTCATCTGCTGTTTCTGCCTTTCTATTACTCATCCTCAATTCCTCATTCTGTGGTTCTGATTGACAGTTTCTGCTCCTCTCTTTTTCATCTGTGGTTCTCACCCTGTGTTTGTCTCTCTCTGTTTCTCATACATTGCTTCTCAACCTCAGTTTTTCATCATCTGTTTCTGCCCCTCTGCTTTTGATCTTCAGTTTCTCATCTGCTGTTTCTCATCCTGGTTTTGTCATCTGTTTCTCATTCTCTTTTTCTCATCCTCTGTTTCTGCCACCCTGTTTCTACAACTCTTTCCCATTCTTTGTTTGTTGTCCTTTGTTTCTGCCACTCTGTTTCTCGTCCTCAATTTCTCATTCTCTGCTTCTGCCTCTCTGTTTCTCATTCTCTCTCTTCAGTTTCTCATCATCTGTTTCTGCCACTCTGCTTCTGTCACTGTTTCTCATCCTCTGTTTCTCATTCTCTTTTCTCATCCTCTGTATTTCATTGTCTGTTTCACATCCTGTGTTTCCCACTCTCTGTTTCTGCTGACCCATGATCATTGTGGGGATATTGTCTGATGATTTTGCAATGTTCACACCATTCTTGATGACCCTGTACTGAAGCAATATGTGCCCCTGCACAAGATCTGGACAAGACCCTGCTTGAGCTGATAGCGTTCATGACACGTAAATACCAGACAATTCCAACAAGAGAGAATCTAACCATTGCTAAATTTCCCCACTTTCAATATCCTTGGGTTTACCTTTAACCAGAAACTGAACTAGATCATCAATATAAAGACTGTATCTACATGAGCAGATTTGAAGATGGGATCTCTGTGGTGGTAATGCATCACCTGTCCTCCCCAAAGCCTGATCGCCATCTACAATTGCTAGATAATTTATTTTAACTGGAGGTTGGAGTGATAGAAGTTGGTTAGGACAGCAGAATTTTTCTTATTGCATCTTTGCTTAGGGCAATGGGCCTTTCAAAATCCACCTATGAGGGATAGCCACAGGCCACTTTTCAACATTTATCATGCACAAGAACAGGAAAAATGCTTGAAGGAGTTATTTTTATTTATTATTGAATGGGATCATGGGATGTCAATGTTGTAAGGAAAACCAGTATTTGTTGCCTATGCCTAACTGCTCTCGAATGGAGTGGCTTGCTAGACTAAACCTTAGGTGCCAAGTTAAACACATCTACAGCCAGACATGGTAAGGATGGTGGATTCACCATTCTAAAGGTCTTTAATGAAATAGATAATTTTTATGACAATTGGTGATAGTTGTGGGAGAGATACTGGGACATCTAACATGGCCTCATTAAATGTGGTCATGTTTTAAAAATCTTAAATCTAATTCTATTTTAGAGTAAGTTACTTAGATGGAAAGATCATTAGGCAGAATCTACTTAGACTTCAAAAAGTATTTGATAATGGACCATACAATATGCTTTTCTATAACATTAAACTTTCTGAGATTAGTGGTAATGAATTGAATTGAGAACTGATTGGCAGGATATAGGCAAAAAAATGTTCTAAGTGGTTTTAGGTCTGTTTAGAGACCAATTATCAACTTTGATCAGTGTTCAGACTACTCTATATTATTTTTATTAATGATCTAGATATAGGTGTTAGAAAATCAATAAATTACCAGATGATACAAAAATCTGTGAATACATTAGGACCATGCATGAGAGTAGGGTGGATACTCAACATTCATACATCTTCAGGGAAAAGCTTTATATGTACGGTAGGAAAGAAAATTTGTCTTTCCAGAACATAGATCTTTAAATTCAAATGAACAATTCTGTGAAGCAATAACAAATAGGCATTAACAAACACTAACAGGGTGCATTCATTGAATTGATTCCAAAGCAAGAAATATAATTATGTCCTTGTACAGGAAATTGGCCAGGCTTCACTTGGAATGCAATGTCCAGTTTTGACCTTCTCAATTACAATTACAGGCAGGAAAAGATCAGTTAATCTGGAAATCCCACAACAAACCATGGTGAAGGTTGTAATTGAAAATCTTCTTTCTGTAACTCCAACAGTCATACAATCATTTGAGAGATCCCATACAAGAAGTTATAAAAACAGGTATGCAGACTTCAGGATGGATTGGAATGAGTTATGGATAGAAAGCAGTCTATGTTAAGGAAATTGAATTAGGTGATGTGACGGTGAGGATGTGGAGTTGAAAACTTATCTGAAGTGTTTGACAGACTGGAATTTCACCTTGTTTAAACCTGAGTCACTAGCCAAAAAGAGGGATATTGACATGACGGTGAAAATAGTGTTGATGATCAAGATGTTTGCTTTGGTTTTGTCTAATGTTTCGAAGGAGAGATTAAGGTTTATCCAAAAACCATACTCCAAATAAGCAGTTGGACAGCAAAGAAGCACCTGGGGTCAAATTAGGTCACGAAGTAATAGAGATGGGTATCATCAGTGCATAAATTGCTAACAATATCACTAAGGGACAGTATGTATATAAAATAGAGGATTGATTAAGATGTTGTGGAATTCTGCAGGTTAACTTGCAAGGGAAAGAGAATAAAACTGAAAATGCACTGGCAATGTCTATTTTGGACAGTAGTTGGAGACACCACAGTAGGATAGCTGGTTATGTTTTGAACACTGCAGAACAGTTGAGGAGGACTAATGCACAGTAGTCACAATCATAGAGCAAGTCATTTGTGACTGGTCAGGTCTGTTCGGATGCTGTCAAGAGGGAAGAAACCTAACCGCAAGGATCTGAAGAGGAAATTTCAGAACAAGTACGATAAAGTTGGGAGCCAGAGCTTGATGTTTGGTTTTCCACATGTTTTGCTTATGTTTCTGTATAAATGAATACTCAAAAAAAAGGTAGAACTGTGAAAAAAATGTAAGTGAGACCCAAATAACTGGTATGGTAAATTTTACCAAGAGTCATTCAAACTGAAGGTACTTGCAGATGTAGTAAGTCCTTTTAGAACTTAAAACTTGTGAAATCACCAGCCGTAAAGCTGCTGTATCCGGAACCAACACTCAACTGGGTTTGACTGCCCCTTGGGCAATTAAGGATGGGCAATAAATGCTGGACTAGACAGTGATGCACACATCTCATAGTGAAAAAGAAGCAATCTTGTTGTATCAGAGATAAAAGGTACTGCAGATGCTGGAGAATCCGAGATAACAAGCATGGGGCTGGATGAACACAGCAGGTCAAGCAGCATCAGAGGAGCAGGAAAACTTGACGTTTTGGGCCTAAACCCTTCATCAGAAATGGGGGAGGGGAAGAGGGTTCTGAAATAAATAGGGAGAGAGGGGGAGGCGGATAGAGGATGGATAGAGGAGAGGATAGGTGGAGAGGAGGCAGACAAGTCGAAGAGGCGGGGATGGAGCCAGTAAGGGTGAGTGTAGGTAGGGGGGTAGGGAGGAGATAGGTCAGTCCAGGGAGAACGGACAGGTCAAGGGGGCGGGATGATGTTAGTAGATAGGAGATGGGGGTGTGGCTTGAGGTGAGAGGAAAAACAGGTTGGGGAGGTGGAGATGAGCTGGGCTGGTTTTGGGATGCGGTTGGGGGAGGGGAGATTTTGAAGCTTGTGAAATCCACATTGATGCCATTGGGCTACAGGGTTCCAGGCTGAATATGATTTGCTGTTCCTGCAGCCTTCGGGTGGCATCACTGTGGCATTGCAGGAGGCCCAGGATGGACATGTCATCTGAGGAATGGGAGGGGGAGTTGAAATGGTTCGCGACTGGGAGGTGCAGTTGTTTGTTGCGAACTGAGCGCAAGTGTTCTGCAAAGCGATCCCCCCTCTTCGACTTGTCTGCCTCCTCTCCACCTATCCTCTCCTCTATCCGCCTCCCCCTCTCTCCCTATTTATTTCAGAACCGTCTTCCCCTCCCCCATTTCTGATGAAGGGTTTAGGCCCGAAACGTCAAGTTTTCCTGCTCCTATGATGCTGCTTGACCTGCTGTGTTCATCCGGCCCCATGCTTGCAATCTTGTTGTATAACAGAATAGGCTCAGGAGCAAAATGCTCTTCTCCTGTTACCTTGTTCATCAACTAGTGAACTGACTATTGAATTGAGCTATTAGAAGGCTGAAAACCTGGTTAATCTCTCCTCATATATCAGTCCCACCATTCCCGGAATCAGCCTGGTAAACCTTCACTGAACTCCCTCGAGAGCAAGAGCATCCTTCTTCAGAAAAGGAGACCAAAATTGCACACAATATTCTAGGTGTGGCCTTACCAAAACTCTGTAAAACTGCAACAACACATCCCTACTCCTGTACTCAAAACCTCTTGCAATGAAAGCCAGCATACCATTTGCTGTCTTTACATCCTGCTGCACCTGCATGCTTACCTTCAGCGACTGATGCACAAGGACACCCAAGTCCTGCTGCACACTCCCCTCTCTCAATTTACAGCCCTTCAGCCCTTCCTTCTTGCTTTTGCTTCCAAAGTGAATAGCCTTATATTTATGCAAATTATACTGCATCTGCCATTGAATTGCCCACTCACGCAACCTGTCCAGATCATGCTGAAGGATCTCTGCATCCTCGTCACATTTCACCATCCCATCCAACTTGGCATCGTTGACAAATTTTGAGATGTTACATTTTGGTCCCTTATCCCAATCATTAATATATATTGTGAATAGTTGGGTCCCAGTACCAATCCCTGTGGCACCCTGCTAGTTACTACGTGCCAATTTGAAAAGAACCCATTAATTCCTGCTCTTTGTTTCTTCTCTGCCAATCGATTTTCTATCCATCTCAATACGCTTTCCCCAATCCCATGCACTTTAATCTTGCACAGCAATCCCTTATGCAGCACTTTGTCAAATGCTTTCTGAAAGTCCAAATATACCACGTTGACTGGATCCCCCTTGTCAACTCTACTAGTTACATCTTCATAGAATTCTAACAGATTTGCTAAGCATGACTTCCCCTTCATAAATCCATGCTGGTTCTGCGTGATCCTGCCACTGCTTTCTCAGTGCTCCGCTATAAAGTCCTTGATAAAAGATTGGAGAATTTTCCCCACTACTGATGTTCGGCTTACTAGTCTATAATTTCCTGTTTTCTCTCTATGTCCCTTTTTGAATATTGGAGTAGCACCAGCTACCCTTCGTAGTTTCCTTTAAGATTCAGCACCCTAATCTCCGAATCAACTACCTCACTATACAACTTGATTAAAAAAATTCCATCATGCTATGGTCGCTCATCCCCAAGGGGTCTTCCACAACAGATTGACAATTATTCCCTTCTCATTACACAGTAGCTAGTCTAGGATGGCCTGCTCACTAGTTACTTCCTCCACATATTGATCAAGAAAACCATCCTATACACACTCCAGGAATTCCTTCTCTACGGCACTGTGACTAATTTGATTTGCCCAATCTATGTGCAGATTAATATCACACATGACCACCGATATTCCCTCATCACATATATCACTAATTTCCTGTTTAATGCCATTCCGAACATCACCACTGCAATCTGGGGGTCCATATATGACACCCACTATTGTTTTTTGCCCCTTGGTATTTCTCAATTCTCCCCAGACAGGCTCCACGTTGTCAGAGCTCATATCCTTTCTCACGATTGTGCTAATTTCCTTTTTAACCAGCAATGCGACTCCACTACCTTTTCCATTTTGCCTGTCTTTTTCCGAAAAGCTGAATACCCTGGGGGATTCAGTTCCCATCCCTGGTCACCCTACAGCCATGTCTCCGTGATCCCAATTATATTGTATCCATTTATATCTATCTGCGTGATTAGTTCATCCACTTTATTGCAAATACTCTGCATAGCAAGGCAAAAGTGTACTTCCATTGTTGCCTTGCACTGACCTGCAAATCCTGACCTTGAGATTTTGATTACAGATGGAATACTAGTTGCAAAGGGAAGTGCTTGGAAACCCAATTGAGTATTGGTTCCAGATACAGCAGCTTTACAGCTGGTGATTTCACAAGTTTTAAGTTCTAAAAGGACTTACTGTATTTGCATGTACCTTCAATTTCACTGACTCTTGATAAAATTTACCATACAAGTTATTTGGGTCTCACTTAAGAGATAACAAGGTGTAGAGCTGGATGAACAGATGCTGCTTGGCCTGCTGTGTTCATCCAGCTCTACACCTTGTTATCTCAGATTCTCCAGCATCTGTAGTTCCTATTATGTCTGGGTCTCACTTAAGTTTTTTTTTGCTTTGGGTCAGGAGTCACATGTAAGACAGGCCAGGTATGGATGGCAGATTTCTATTCCTGAAGGACGTGAATGCATCGGATGGGTCTTTACAAAAATTTACAGTGGTTACAAGGTCACCATTAGCCTAACTTTTAAGCAAATTTAAATTTCACCATTTGTCATAGTGGGATTGAACTTCATTAGCCTGGGGTTCTGCATTACTAGTTTACTGACATTATCTATACACCATTGCCTCTCCTTCTGCAAACTTGAACTCACTCCAAACTCTGCTGTCATTTCCGAGCTCATATTAAGCCTCATTTAAGCATACATTCATAAACCTGCTTTGCCTCATATCCCTTAATCCATTTGGTTAATTAAGTTCTATTAATTTTAGATTACAACTGACTTCATATCAAAGAATGCTGTAAAAAATCGTCCCAAACATTGACAGTGTTTCTTGCGGTAGGCACGAGAAAGACAAAATTAATAAAATTGATCATATTAGAGGTTAAGTGCATGAAACAGTGGCAATCTAGAGGGGAAATAATTACAGTCAAATATCAGTTTATTAAAAAGCTACAGTTTATTTTTAAAAGGCATTTGGCACTATATACTTTTGCTCTGAATACAGCTGACCATCTTTAAACCATATTTTCTTTTTTTTAAGAACCATATACAAAGTCTGAGGCAGCCAAAGTATGAATATAACAGAGAAAATAAATCCAGTCTTTTTTAAAAGCTTTTTTTTTTACAGTTCCATCAGCTTCAAACAAAAAATGATTTTACCCCACCTTCAAAAATGGGAGGCCTTAAAATAGATGTGATCTGTATCATAAGTCACATTGTGATGTATCACAACAAAAACTAGTAAAAATTACAATCAGGTTTGGTCTATGTACAAATCATACAGTTTAAAAAATGTCTTAAAATAATTTCCTGCTCTTCTTTTCCAAGTGAGTAGGGTTCTGTAACTGTGTATCATGGTGTGGATTTCCATTTAAGTCACTTCTTTTGCTGAATATAATTCATCCGTATTCTTCCTTGCTGCATGATTGGAAAATGCTGGTTACTGTGAATTGTAGGACCTGTCAAAACAGGAACATTTACAGTGTTACAAACACACCAATTTTAAACTTACTTTATGAGAATGTAAACATCACATTCACTGTGTTTCTAAAAGTTGAAAGATTGAAATTTCTGTTGAAATATTATGTACAAACAACTTTTGCACAAATGTGAATGAGACAAAAAGTCAACTGTTGCAAATACACGCAAGTTGCTTAGTACACGTGAAAGCAGCTTTCTAGAACTCACCAGAATTGGAATGAGAAACTCAGATTGCTGTTTATAAAGTTGCTGCCATCTTCACCCACTGGTCTGTATAGCTTAGATAAATGCTGCTTTTGTCAAATTAACCAGCAGCAAATCCTAGGTCACTCAAATTATAAAATACTGCAGATTTTATAGGATTTGATTCGTCCATTTCCTGCCCTCTTGGCTCTGCTCAGTCTTGATCTTGTTTTTAATAAGCTTCCAAATCATAACTTCAACAGTGCATTTTCAGTACCCTGCACTATATCACAGGTAAGCTTGGTCAATTGGGTGACAGAGGGAGAACTGAACCAATGTGCTTAAAGATTATCATCCATTTAGTTGTAGGTAAAATTTCTATAATTCATCAAATCCTGGATCAAACAAATGGTTCTTATATTTCACATGAAAAATTCTTGGCCTCCCAAGGTCCTTAATTATTTGTTTGGAACATATATAAAGTCCACTAAAATATAGTATATACTTAATGCTCTCAAAACCATTTACAACAATATGCTAGGGGATACATATAAAGTGAGAAGCAATACTCCTACATTTACCTGCCATATCACTTTGCAATAGTTAAACCTGATCAGAATGGCTTGCTGTTATTGGTACCTTGAGAATAGTAGGATTTGTTCTGCTGAGGATAGTTCGTATTTCCCTGCTGAATGAAGTTCTGAGGCATTCTGTAAGGCCACGGTGCTTGAAAATGAGGAAGAGGATGATGCTCCCAAGGTATGGGTGGTGGATTTAGTTTTGCAAATTGTCCCTGAAACCTTTGATCTATGTTTCCATGGAGGAAAAAAAGTCAAATGTTTGTTGTAAGACATGATTGCTTAAAATTAACATTAAGAAGCCTAAAAAGTGCAATTTGTCTCCTTTGCAAACTGGGTGGCATGTAATTCTTCCTTAGCATATAATTTCCTCTGTAATAACACAATTAACCTTGTAGCAGGGTAGCTTGTTAACGTATTTTGATGCAAGGTGTACTTACTTTACTTCACCGGCATAGTTAAAAATCTTGTCAGAAGCACAAGCAAAATGTTAATACAGTACCAATAGATATTAAAGAATTAGCACTATAAAGGGTTGAATGAGAATTCATTACTATTGACAATAATGGGGTAAAAGATGTTGTAACAGATACTCAACGTTTAACATTATTATAAACATGGTTATTGAGGATGGAAAAGGGAAGGGAATGCGAACAGGCAAATAACAAGGCAAATTACAAAAACAGCCCAGAATTCCTAGGCGGTCTCTCTTTGTTTCTGCTAGTGTTATTTTTGAAGCTTTAATAATAATCATATGATTTTTAGACCATTCAAGGGACAAACATTTGAAATTTGTCATAATCATTATCAATGGTTTAACTTTTTTCATGAAAAATAAATACTGATTGTGACAAATGAGAAGTATTTGTGTGCAAGTTATACCATAATTTTATAACCTTAGTTACAAAGTATTATCTACAGTATTCATTGTACAGGAAGTATTATGCTGCCCTTCTAGCCCTCCATTATTTGCATTTGAGATGTATATGGAAATTTCTCCCAGAAGTATGATTAATTCATTTGTATCCCTTCTCTTTTGGGTCACTAGTTCTTGGCTAGTACATGATTCCACAGATTGCAGCGGTCATTCTTCACATCAGACAGACAGCATTGACAAGATTTTGAATCAATCTCATATTCAACTGACATCAATTTTTGTGCACACCTTCAGAAGTTACTGTCTACCAGTGACATGTAGTAGAAAGGACAAACAGCCAAGCTGCTTCTGAGGATATCTGTAGCATTCAACAACTCCCCCTATCAAAAGTGGCCATTTCAGCACACTGGGAAACATCTCAATTTTACGTTCAGGGAAGTACTACATCATGAATTACCAAATGTGCTGCACATCTCTAAAGTGATTTATTACTTAATATGTTAATCTTACCCTTCACTGTTATTTTTGAGTAGCCATAAAGAAATGCATTTTTGTTAGATAATATCTGGTGTAAAAAAAATAAGCACACGTAGAATAAAATTGTTAAAATTATAAGACTACACTTAAGCATGTCCATTACAGTGCATATTTGAAGAATAATAGCTACATATTAATATAATGAGAAAAAGAAATATACCTGAAGCTCCCAGAGTGCCATTTCCCACTAGTGTGCTGCGAGTCATGTGATTGTGCCACTGTCCATCGTGAGGAGTGTTGGAGATACCCATGGGCCTGGCAGCAGGTTGAGCAAAGATGATACTAGGATCATTCAGATTCATATTGTTGGGATTAGCTGTGTTGCTGCTCGACCGCATAGGGAAAGTAATGTTAGGATGGTTACCAGATGCAGAGTGAAGCAGGGTAGGCCAAGAATTAGTGGGCACTTGCACCTGGTGCTGTGGTTGGTGCGACTGTATTAAACCCAGGCTGTGCACACTGGAATACTGACCTGGGTGAGGCTGAGCGTATGGAAACATGGACATTTGAACCTGATGGCTTGGTTGAGCAAGTGTCTGTGCAAGCTTATTTTGAGAAGCTGCTTGTTGGGTCTGTGGATGGGAAACAGAAGCTGTTTGAGATGAATTTGGTGTTAATTGCTGATGCACAGTTTGAGGAGAATAAGGAGGCGTCTGATGTGGTTCTGACTGAAAATTAGAAACAAAAAAGCAATGAGACAGACTATTGCTGCAGTTAATGGATTTCCAGTTTCTAACATTCTTTCACTAAACCATGTTTTAAGAGAGAAGGAAATAACTTACAAAATATTGTGTGTGAATAGGGTGGGCTAAGTGATAATAGTTCTAAAAGGATTTATTTGCCATACCATTTTCAAATACAAATATATCACAACAACTATTGAGTTTCTACATAACTGTAAAACTATTCATTATTATATACTATTGTTAATCTTAACTCAGTTACAAGAGGGGTTTCTCCACTGTGGGGCAAATTCTAGAAGAATTTTTGAGAATAAAAAACTATAAATGGTAATTTGGCAAATGGAAAATGGGGAGGAGATGGCCTAATAGTATTATTGCTGGACTGTTAATCCAGAGACCCAGATAACGTTCTGGGGACCCAGGTTCAAGTCCCGCCATGACAGATGGTGAAATCCGAATTCAATAAAATATATGGAATTAAGAATTTAACAATGACCATGAATGCATTGTCGTTTGTCAGAAAAACCCATCTAGTTCACTTTAGGGAAGGAAACTGCCATCCTTACCTGGTCTGCCCACATGCGACTCCAGACCCACAGCAATGAGGTCGATTCTGAACTGCCCTCGGCAATTAGGAATGGTCAATAAATGCTGCTTAGCCAGCGACGCCCTCATCCCATTAATGAACATAAAAAAAAATTCAACACAGAGCCTTCTATGCTGGAGAAAACCCTGTGCAACTGTAATATGTTATGTAAGAAGCAGAAACAAATAACTCACACATTCTGAGGGTTGCCTGTTACGTTGTGGGAAGTCTGGATGTTGTCCTGAATGTGATGCTGATGCCTGGGAAGTTGTGACTGCCTGTCCATTGGTGATATTTCGTGTAGCCTGAGGAACTTTAAGATAAATAAAATCTGTCGGATACCAAACAGTCATTTAATATTGAATATTATTATTACTGAATTTTTGCAATGTTTTAATTACTTAATGCTTTTTGCATTTCTAATGTCTCCTTTATTTTCCACTAAAGTGTTATCTTCCTACACATTTTGTCTGAACTACACCAGCATAGCTGAAAAAAATGAATTTGAACTTGCACTCATTAGTTAGCAACAATGAGGTATATTAAAGCTCCCAGGTCGACTGGACCTTCAGATTGTTTTTTTCACTACATTACAGCCTAACATCTTTTGTCACTTCATATGCTGATCAAGAAACAGCAATTCAATCAATACTTACCATTCCGCTGCACAAAATCTCAAACTCCAAAGCAGTGCACCAGCCTGCTCTGGAAATCTTAGTGTATGTATTGTATGCATCAAGTTATACTATATTAAGTCACTTAATATTTTTATGCACTGTACCGCCTCCCTCAATATGGATATGAATTTTCACGAGTGGTGTTAAAGGACTAATAGAACAGTAATCTGTTTTTCTACTGAAGGATTGTTGGAAAATGTATCGCATGATATGATTCATCAATGCCAGAAAGTCCAATCCTAGCACTGTAAAATTAGAGATAACACCGTGTGGAGCTGGAGGAACACAGTAGGCCAGACAGCATCACAGGAGCAGGAAAAAGAAGGGTCCCAACCTGAAACATCAACTTTCCTGTTCCTCTGATGTTGCCTGGCCTGCTGCGTTCTTCTAGCTCCACACTGTGCGATCTCTAACTCCAGCATCTGCAGTTCTTACTATCTCAATGTAAAATTAGAGATGGAATTACTTGGGTGGAGAGTAGAATGGCTGATGATCAAAGGCCACAAGAAATCAAGGAGAAATAAAATTCCCTGCTACAATTAATACCTATAAGGGTTTGTACCAATATATCAGACTACATTTGGGTATTGTCAGCCTGTGCAATTTTTCAGCAGACCATGGAGAACATTTTACAAGATCTACCCCAGCTCGACATTTATCTAGATGACATACTATTAATAGGGAAGACCAATCAGGAGCACTTAGGAAACTTGGACATAATCCTTAGACATTTCTTGCAGGTGGGCATACACCTTAGAAGGGAAAAATGTGTGTTTTGGGTACCCTAAGTGACTTACTTGGGCTACAGAGTTGACAAGACCGGGTTACACCGTTTGCAAAATAAAGTGAGGGCAATCAAAGGCATGCTGGCTCCCACATCTGTACCAGAGCTTAGATCTTAATTTGGGCTGGTAAATTATTACAGCAAGTTCATACATAACCTGGCCTTCATCCTGGCACCTTTGCATCAACTCTTAATAAGGGGTCAGCCTTGGAAATGGTTGCATAGTCAAGCCATAGCTTTCAGGGAAGTGAAGAAATGGCTACCGCCCTCTAAAGTGTTGGCACACTACGACTCCAAGCAAGATCTGCTATTGAAATGTAATGCCTCCCTGTACAGCACTGGAGTATTATTAGCTCATAGGTTGGCCAAAGGACAGGAACACCCAACACCATGAAAATGCCCAGATAGAGAAGTAACATTTGGCAGTCAAACTTGAAGTCAGGAAGTTCCACCAATACCTTTACAGATGTGAATTTGTAACAATAACGGACCACAAACCACTGCTAGATCTACTTAAAGAAGGCAATGCAGTGTCACCTGTAGCTTCAGGCCGAATTTAGTGGTGGGCAGCAATACTAACAGCATATAATTACAAGTTGGACCACTGTCCAGGAAGCCAAGTAGCAAATGCAGAAGCATTCAGCTGCCTTCCGCTGACATACACCACCTGTGATACCGCCAACATAACCGTCTGTAATGGTTTTAAATTTTCTGGACACTCTTCCAGTCACAGCTGACAGTATCAGACTTTGAATGCAGAAAGATCCAGACCTGGCAAAGCTGGAACAACTGGTGGTCGAACACAGAACATAGAACACAGAACAGTTCAGCACAGTACAGGCCCTTTGGCCCACAATGCTAAAATCAATTTACCCTGCATACCCTACATTTCACTATCCTCCATGTGCCTTAAAACTTAAAAGTCACTTAAAAGTCTCTAAAGTATCTGACTCCACTACCACCGCCGGCAATGCATTCCACATGCCCACCACTCTCTGAGTGAAGAAACTACCTCTGACTTCTCCCCAATACCTTCCTCCAATCACCTTAAAATTATACTCCCTTGTAATAGTCATTTCTGCCCTGGGAAAAAGTCTCTGACTATCCACTCTATCTACAGCTCTCATCATCTTGTACACCTCTATCAAGTCATCTCTCATCTTCTTCGTTCCAATGAAAAAAGCCCTAGCTCCCTCAACCTTTCCTCATAAGACCTGCCCTCCAGTCTAGGCAGCATGCTGGTAAATCTCCTCTGCACCCTCTCTAAAGCTTCCATGTCCTTCGTATAATAAGGTGACCAGAACTGAACACAATATTCCACGTGTGGTCGAACCAGAGTTTTATAAAGCTGCAGCATAACCTCACGGCTCTTAAACTCATTTCCCCTGCCAATGAAAGCCAACACACCATACACATTCTTTACAACTCTATCAACTTGGGTAGCAACTTTGAGGCATCTATGGACGTGGACCCCAAGACCCCTCTGTTCCTCCACACTGCTGAGAATCCTTCCATTAACCGTGTATTCCGCATTCAAATTCGACTTTCCAAAATGAATCACTTCACACTTTTCTGGGTTGAATTCCATCTGCCACTTCTTTGCCCAACTCTGCCCCAGTGGTGATGGGGGAAACAAAATGGCTGTCACAATCGGAATTGAAACCTTATGGATCCAGACGGACCAGATCACAGTAGAAGACTGCATGTTATTATGGAAAGCAAATGTGATTTTCCCAAACAAAGGCTGCAGCTCAGATACAGGCTGAACTCCATCAGGGTCATCCAGGATGTCCAAAATTAAGATGTTGGTGAGACGTTAAGTCTGGTGGCCAGGATTAGATGCAGACATAGCTGCATTGGAGGGGCAGTGCCCAGAGTGGCAACAAGGATAAACATTACCGCCAGCAGCTCCCCCACATTTGTGGGAATGGCCGGGTAAATCCTGGACTTGGTTAGATGTCAACTAAGCAGGTCCTTTCATGGGCTCAAAGTTCTTAGTCATAGTGGACGCCCACTCAAAGTGGCTGGATGTGCATTGCGTTCATTTGTTAGACACGGGAACGAAAGAAACAATGCACACATCTTTTGCAATACATCGGCTCTTGGATGTGTTGATCGCAGATAACAGGCCAGCATGTCCCAGCAGAAAGTTTGCATATGTCCTAAAGTTGAATGATATTCTACATATAAGGACAGCTCCATACCATCCATCATCCAATGGTCTGGCAGAAAGAATAGTCCAAAGTTTAAAGTCAGGCTTAAAGAAACAGACTACAGCTTCACTAGATACCAAACTATGCCAGTTCCTATTTGATTATTGGCCACTCCTCATACAACTGCAGAACAGCTGCAGAAGAGTCACTAATTGGGAGAAGACACCCTACCAGGTTAAATTTGATCTTACTGGACCTAGGGGCAGAGGGCGTAACGGCATTAGGTACGCCTATGCTGGATACAAGACAGTTTACTTCAGGAGACGAAATTTGGTGTAGGGACTACAGGAATGACGCTGCAAGGGTAAGAGGCATGGTCGACACGAGGTCAGGTGCACTGACAAATAACAGTTTGGGTAGGTGTGATGGTCCTGAACAAGCACATAGACTATTTGAAAGCTGCAAATTTGCAAACAGTGCGGGAGCAAAACGTGCCTGGCTCCTCGACAGCTTTTCCGACTGCTCCAGAACCGGTAGGTTCTCCCTCTCCATCAAGCGTTGAAGATATCTCGGAATCTGAGATGGACACAGTGATGTCGCCACCTCGACGCCTTTGCCACCTGAAGAAGAGAATGAATTTCTTCCAAGACACTCCGGCCAGAAGAGGTGAGCTACTGTGCATTACACACCACCTTATAACAGACAAGAGTTGCAGGAACCTGACCTGATGTTAAAATGACCTGGGAGAGCTACACAAAAAAAAAAACAGCCTATGTCCTCGGACTCAAATGGGGAGGGATGTAGTGATTGCAATGAGGTCAGCCAGGTGGACCTCATAGAATATGAGTTCCCTGTTTGGGGATGTTAATCTGGTCCATTCAAGGAGGCCTGACTGACAGATATAAACAGGACTTTCAAAGGTTCTGCTTACTCTCTGAGAGCTGGCTCTGAGGGAGCTGGATCACTGTCAAGGACTTGGTGACAGGATACTGGCCTCTCTGGAGTTATTTCACACGGTATCACTGAAAAGTCATATGTTACAAGTACTTTTTCTTGAAGATTTTCAGGGCATAATAACAGTTCTAAACTTAGTATATACACAAACATTACAGTAAATGCAGATAATTTTTTAAAAAAATAAATAGTTTGTCTACCAGGCACAGTGTTATTCCTCGGTCGGGCTGTTCTGTATTCTGGACAGTCCCTTCTCATATGGCCAGTGTCACCGCAGATAAAGCATCGTTTTTCTCTTAGTTCTTTTTCTTCCTCCTTTGAATCTTTCTCTTCATCTTTGTCATTTTCTTTCTTCTTCATTCTTAACACAAAATATTTTCATTCAATATTTATCGTTCTTTAAAAGTAATACCAGGCAAGGGGGAATTTAGGGTTGCCACCTGCCCTAGTTTTTGACTGGTTTTAATAACAGGTATTAAAATGTCAAAATATTAATAAAGCATCAAAAGGTATGATTTTCCAGGCTTCCGGAACATTTTCATCCAGTATTACAGAGTTTGCAGTAAACTATCAAAAGTAATTAATTTGAAGTGTTTTCATGAGTGAAAATCAAAATTGTGGCACGGGGGAGGGAGAGAAAGAGGAAGACAGAGAGAGTAAGAAGAAAGACCGTGAGAGTGTGCGACAATAAGAGAGAGAAATCTTAATAACATTTTAAAGACAAAATTCTAAACATGCTGCTGACTCTGCAGAGCCTGGTTTTCATCCATGGTCCATTGCAATGGGCATTTCTCAGATCAAATACTCCACTTGGAAAATTCTTCAATAAATCAAAATGTCACTTTGGTTTAATGGGAGACATTTCATCTGAATTAAAACTTACGGGTTGAAATTCCAAACCAGGGTCAGAGCCCATGCTCTTGTGTCCTTCTTAAACCTTTCTGCTAGCCATCTTCATTTAACTAATTTTCTGTTGCATGAACTTGCTGTCATGCACTTTCAAATTAATTAATTGGCTGAAAATGGGTTTCAGGCTGTCTAAGGACAAAAAATAAACTATATAAATGTAAGTCATTTCTTACCTCCTTCTCTTTGGGCAGTCTTTCATGTAATGTCCAATTTTCCCACAGATACGACAACATCTATCATTTGGTGCCAATTCTCCATCAGTTAGGATTTTCGAATCAAAAAAGTAATCCTTAAAAAAAGTTATTTCCACAATTTTAATTTTATTGACCATATGGTCATGGTTGTAAATTTAATGTATGGAAATACCAAATTTTGTTCAATGAGTGACTAACTAATATCTACAGGGATCAAACAGTTTGAAACAGATTTATTTTATTTAAATTTTAAACATATTAAGGGACCAAGTTATAATTCCTTCAGTTCAGATTTTGACTTCATTACTGATTTCCATTTGTCTTATTCATTAGTTTTCTTCATTCTAATTCTTTGAATGGTGATAAATTGGGAAATATTGATATACAAAGGGACCTTGTACATCAGTCATTAAAAGCAAGCACGCAGGTGCAGCAGGCAGTTCGGGAGTCAAATGTTATACAATGAAGGCCAACATAAGAGTTTCAATCAAGGAGCAAGGATGTCTTACTGCAGCTCCACAGAGTTTTGGTGTGACCTCATCTGGAGTACACTGTGTAATTTTGATTTCCTTACCCAAAAAAGATGCACTTGTCATGGAAGGAGCATAGCAAAAGTTCATCAGGCTGATTCTTGGGGTGGCAGGTTTATTGTATGAGGACAGCTTGAATTGACAGGGCCTAAATTCACTGGAATTTAGAAGAATGAGAGGGAACCTCATCACAACATTTAACATTCTCTGGCAGAGCTGGGCAGACTGAATGCAGAGATAAGTTTCCCTGTAGTCCAGAATGAGGCTCACAGTCTCAAGACACGAGGTAGGCCATTTTGGACTGAGATGACGATCAATTTTTTTTTTTGCTCAGAGGACCTACTCCTACTCATGCTCCTTTTTCTATGTTAATAATGGCATCATCAATTTAACTTTCTTCCAGTGTCAAACCCATGCAGATAATATACACATTACAGTTTGAAATTTAAATATTACTTACAACACTGTTTTTGATATTATTACTAATAATAAATTATGTTGAATTTACAGGCAATCCATCCTGCTAATCTATGCCAAATTTTATGGTTTACATAGAACAGCACAGCACAGTACAGGCCCTTCAGCCCATGATGTTGTGCTGACCAACTATCCGATTAAGATCAAACTACCCTGCCTACCCTATATTTTATTATGTTCCATGTGCCTATCCAAGAGTCGCTTAAAAGTCTCTAGAGTATCTCCACTACCACTGCCGGCAGCGCATTCCATGTGCCCACCACTGTCTGTGTAAAGAACCTATCTCTGACATCTCCCCTGTCCCTTCCTCCAATCACCTTAAAATTATGCCCCCTCGTAATAGTCACTTCAGCTGTGGGATAAAGTCTCTGACTATCCACTCCATCTATGCCTCTCATCATCTTGTACACCTCTATCAAGTCACCCCTCATCCTTCTTCGCTGCAGTGAGAAAAGCCCTAGCTCCCTCAACCTTTCCTCATAAGACCTGCCCTCCAGTCCAGGCAGCATCCTGGTAAATATCCTCTGCACCCTCTATAAAGCTTCCACATCATTCCTATAATAGAACATAGAACATTACAGCGCAGTACAGGCCCTTCAGCCCTCAATGTTGCGCCGACCTGTGAAACCAATCTGAAGCCCATCTAACCTACACTATTCCATTATCATCCATACATTTATCCAATGACCATTTAAATGCCCTTAAAGTTGGCGAGTCTACTACTGTTGCAGGCAGGGCAATCCACGCCTTTACTACTCTCTGAGTAAAGAACCTACCTCTGACATCTGTCCTATATCTATCACCCCTCAATTTAAAGCTATGTCCCCTCGTGACAGCCATCACCATCCGAGGAAAAAGGCTCTCACCGTCCACCCTATCTAATCCTCTGATCATCTTGTATGTCTCTATTAAGTCACCTCTTAACCTTCTTCTCTCTAATGAAAACAGTCTCAAGTCCCTCAGCCTTTCCTCATAAGACCTTCCCTCCATACCAGGCAACATCCTGGTAAATCTTCTCTTCACCAAGCGACCAGAACTGAAAACATTATTCCAAATACGGTTTAACCACAGTTTTATTCCCCAGTCAATTCCCCTGCCAATGAAAGCCAACACACCATACGCATTCTTTACAACCCTATCAACTTGGGTAGCAACTTTGAGGCATCTATGGACGTGGACCCCGAGATCCCTCTGTTCCTCCACACTGTCAAGAATCCTGCCATTAACCTTGTGTTCTGCATTCAAATTCGACCTTCCAAAATGAAATCACTTCACATTTTTCTGGGTTGAATTCCATCTGCCACTTCTTTGACCACTTCTGCATCCTGTCAATGTCCTGTTGCAACTTGCAATAGCCCCCCATGCTGTCCACAACTCCAACAAACTTTGTGTCATCAGCAAACTTACTAACCCACCCTTCCACTTCCTCATCCAAGTCATTTATATAGATTGCAAAGAGCAGAGGTCCCAGAACAGACCCATGTGGAACACCACTGGTCACCGAGCTCCAGGCTGAATACTTTCCATCTACTACCACCCTCTTGTCTTCTATTGGGCAGCCAGTTTTGTATCCAGACAGCCAAATTTCCCTGAATCCCATGCCTCCTTACTTTCTGAATGAGCCTACCATGGGGAACCTTATCAGAGCTCTTCCCTTAGATGAGCTCTTCCCATCCTATGTCATTGAATACTATCTATTTCTTCTATCTATATCTAATACCTTCTATTTCTTGCTCTCCCATGTACTTTCGGTTTTCCTAAAGGCAATGCCTCAATTATTCCTTGTGGTGTGGCAAGTTCCATATTTTACACCCAGGATGTTTCTCCTGAATTCTTTATTTGACCTATAAGTGATATTTTACATAAATGGATCTTATTTTCCAACTCTCACACAAATTTTCTTAAAGTTCACTTATCAAACACCTAGACCTCTTTCCTAATTTCCCTAGTGAAATAATCATACACAGTTAAGGTTGAAAATAACTAAAATTAACCTTAATTTATCAAATAACAAAATTTGTTACCATAGCACTGGGAAGTATCATCATTAGAGTTCTCCCAAGGAGAGGTTGCTGGGATTTTCAATTATTGTATTATTTAATCAATAAGAAAGAAGAAAGGTATATTAAAATAAATGCCTTTACATACTGTTTCCATTCCAGGAAGCGGATATACAGGTGTGCCAAATAATCTGCGCCCATTTATAAAAGCTTTCATAATAAAGTTGGTCACTGCAAAGACAGTAAATGTTGGAATCGGAGCTAAGTTCATGCCTTTTTACGCAAAAAAAAAATTATGAACAGCCAAAAAGAAAGAGAACTTACTTTTTCTTGAAACTCCAGCACCAAGATTGTGATTCAAATCAAAAGGATCTGGAAAACAATTTCTAACATCACTAACCCCTAATTAAGTTGGCATTAGTTTCCTTTTATTCATTGTAACACAGAATTATTTGAAATTCATACTACCTGTAAGTCCAAACGTGAACATAAAGATCTCAGAATATTCAAAGAATTATATTGACACTTTAATCTGATTCACCTTTCACATATTTCTCTTAGGTAGTGATGTACCAAAATGAAATTTCATTCATGATCAGTTCACAAAGCAATATAAAATATACTTGGTTATTTCGGCAGCAAACAATGGTGTGAAGGAAAAACCTGAAGAAAATACACAGATACTTATTAACCACCATTCAGGTCCAAAAAAAGGCAAATTTACACTTTGGGAAATTGAAATGCATGACAAAATGTTAGGCAGCATTATTACAAATGTTCATCAAAATGATCAACTAGGAGGAGATAGTATAGGACATGCTTTGTTACATCATAGAATCATAGAATCCCAATAGTGTGGAAACAGGCCCTTTGGCCCAACAAGTCCACACCGACCCTCAACACGCCCATCCTAACCTATCCCCCTACAACACTCCTTATGTACATATCCCTGAACACTACAGGCAATTTAGCATGACCAATCCACCGAGCATGCACATCTTTGGACTGTGGGAGGAAACCAGAGCACCTGCAGGAAACCCACACAGACACGGAGAATGTGCAAACTCCACACAGACAGTCACCTGGGGATGGAACCGAACCCGGGTCCCTGGCGCTATGGGGCAGCAGTGCTAACCACTGTGCCACCATGCCGCCACAAATAAACCCTGAAACACAGAACCTCCTGTAAATAAACCCTAAAACACAGAGCCCCCTGTAAATAAATCATAGAATCATAGCAGTCCTCCTGTTCCAAAAAGTTTCCAATGTTGTCAGATAGAGAGCTAAAACAATGAATGGTTGTCAAGCAGAAGGAAAAAGAGTGCTTCGAGGTACGACTTTAGGAAGTTTTTATGTTCTTGCTGGCTAACAAATGAACAACAGAGGTAGAAATCTGCAGACAACTTTCCATCCTTCTGGGCAGGATATAGTATGTGAAATCTAATAATGGTAGATAACAGTCTTTTTCAAAGTGTTTTGATGAAAATGGTCTGCCTGTTGACGAAGTGATAATTCAGCTAAAACAGATTTTTCTCACTTCTACCATAGCAAAAAATGGACTCAAAACTACTGCAATAGCTAACTCATGTCCCGTAGTAGGCTGAAGGGTTTATCAGTTCCCGAATGATACAGAACAGCTTTTATTTACATGCTACTTTAACATAACAAATTGTTGTAAAATACTTCAGACAAATATTATCAATGAACTATTACAACGATCACAAACTTTATCATACAAGTTTTAAGAAGCATTTGAAGGATAGAGAGGTGAAGAGGTTTCGGGAGGGAATTAAAAGAACGCAGCTATCTTAGAGGGATACGGAAGTAAAGAAGGCTAGAGTCAAAATAGTCAATGGAGGAATATGAAGGCTGTATTTTACTAATAGCCATGTGGCAAGAATGGAAGGCGTGGGAGATGTTTGGTGATAAAACAATCCTTCCACCTGAGAAATGTCTATGCTGTGGAGATATGCAGCCAATTTGCATATGCAACTGTCCAGTTAAGATCCATTTTGCGGGGTTGTCAGCATTTTGTTGATGGCAGAATGGACTCCAGCCAACTTAGTATGGAGTTGGCTGTGCTGCTTTGATCAGATCCAGAAGTTCCATGTCCCAAACAGGGAGTTTGTAGGAGGGACAGCCAGTGGCCATTGCAATTGCATTGGACTCGGTTCCCATCTGTCTCATGAAGCCTGTTTCCTTCGCCTCAGAAGTTTTAATCTGTATTAACCCGTTTAATTGCTAAACGGGTTCTACCTCTGGCAAGTGAAGGCCCAGCATCTGCTTTTTAGCTTGACTTCAAGGTGCTGAATAACGTTCCCTCTAAGTTACCCGCTCAAAGAATCTGCGTATGAAGCACTGGCTTCCAGTTCTGTCCTCCGGGGCAGAGACTGAAAAAGATTCATCGCTCTCTACGTGAAAAAAATCCTGCTCAATTCAGTCTTAAATTTCCTACCCCTTATTGTGAGACTGTCTTCGCTGGCTCTGGGATTACCCCAGACTGGTGATAGATCTGTCCTGCCTCAATCTTGTGAAACCCTGTAAGCATTCTGTCTGTTTGAAGGAGATTACCTCATTCTTCCAAACCCCAGAGAATAAAGACCCAGTCTATCTGATCTTTCCTCAAAGGAAAATTCCTCCATCCTAGGGACAGTAGTGAACCTTTACGTCACACCCTATAGGGTAGGTACATTTTTCATACGTAAGGTGCCCAAATTTGTACACAATTGTCTAGGTACTGTCTCACCAAAGTTCCATATAACTACAGTAAGACATTTTACTGCTATCAAATCCTCTAAGAATACATGTGTCTTTTCCATTGTTAACAGTTTGTTGTACCTGCATGTTAACTTTCAATGACTCCTGAATAAGGATACCCAAGAAGTTCCCAGCCTTTCACCACTTGAGAAATACACTGTATTTGTTTGTCCCACCAAAAGTGGATAACCTTTATTTCTCCATATTTAATCTGCCAAATTTTAATCCACTCACTTAGCCTCTCTAAATCCCCTTGATCCACTTTTGCATCCTTCCATTCCCACTTATTGTATGACATCTGTAAACTTGGAGATATTACACTTAATCTCAACATCCAGAAATTTACAGTTCTGAAGATGACTAACTGTGGATTTGAAATATTAATTCTGTTTCTTTCTCCAGAGATGCTGCCAAACCTGCTGAGTTTCTCCAGCATTCTCAATGATTGATCAAAATTATTGCTAGAGCTTCTAAAAAGCAAGGGCCTTTCAGTATTCCATTAGTCACAGCCTGCCAACTTAAAAGTGTCTGATTTATTCCTACTCTGTTTGCTTCTGTTAACCAGTTGTCAGTCACTTGATTATTTTCCTCACAATCCCATGTGCTCCAACATCTTCTGCGGGACCTTATCAAAAAGATTTATGGAAGTTTAAATATACCACCAAAAAAACTCTAACAGTTTTGCTAAAGATGATTTCCCTTTCAAAAACCTATGCTGGCACCCAATCTGCCATTATTTTCTGCTTGTCCTGTTATTACGTCCTTTATTTTAGATAATAGCATTGTCCTCATGACTGACATTAGGTCAACAGGTCTATAGTTCCCTGTTTCATCTCTCCCTCCATTCTTGATACGTCACCTTCCAAACAAAAGAAACCATTCCAGAGTCTGTAGAATTTTGAACGATGACCATCAGTGCATCAATTATTTTTATTACCTCACACCTTCAACAATCTGGGATGTAGACTATCAGATCCAGGTGATTTCACTACATTAAGTCCATTAATTCTCCAGTGCTTTTTTTTTTTACAAACTAGTACTAATGTATTAAAGTTCCTTATTTATACTAGTCACTAGATTTTCCCTTATTTCTGGAAGGTTTTTCGTCTTTTCCTAAATGAAGATCGACACAAAGTATGCCATTTCCTTAGCCCTCAGTGATCATTACAGCTCAAATGAATCCTAGAGCCCTTCAGGAGAAAGGATCAGGAGACAAAACAACTGCCATAAATTGATGGATGTTGGGTAAGGTAATGAAAGAAAACTGGGGATGTTGGTGCAAAATAGTGACAGTTGTTGCCGAGTTCAAGAGAACACAGCAAAAATCAAGCTGCTTATATTATATAGTTAAAACATGTAATAAATCCAGCTAATCTTTATAAAGACAAGACTGCAACAACTTATCATACTCAGGATTGATTTTAGCCCCAAAACATTGCACAAAAATTTGCCGATGGAACTAATTACATTATATAACCTTATGCAGATAATCAATAATGGAATTTATGCATTAAACTAAATACCTTCGATTGCGATACATTTTGAAGTCCACTGCTTTTCAAATGTCGTTAAGAGCTTCTTCTGTCTGATGCAGATAACATATTCCTTGAAATCAAATTCTTCTGTGTAAAATCGCAATAGGCCTAGCCAAAGTTCACCCACTGATTCTTTGTTTGTTCCAAGTTCAGGCAACTTTTTCTTCTAAAGCATGAGAACGAATATTTTAAAAAATATATTCAGTACGTATATGAAAAAAGTCTACAAAATTATTAAACAAGGTATTGGAGTAATTTAGCACAATTTCCCCAAATTGTGGAAGTATTGCATTAACCACGACTAGTACACTTTTAACAAGGAAGGAAGCAGTTGTAAATCTAGTTCCAGGAAGAGGTTAATTAGCATTGAAAAACATGATTGGAACTTAAAGTTGAAAAAGCTCTGGGTTCTCTTGGCATGCATCCTAGAATACTGCATAGTCATTGAGGAAACTGAGGCTCTGACCACAATCTTGCAAACATCCTTCCACGTGAAAGCAGTGGCAGAGGGCTGGAGAGTTTGCAATACCTGTGTTTAAGAAGGGAGATAGGAATAAGCAAGGTAACACAGTGGTCAGCCCAGCAGTTATAGTGGGTAAACCACTTGAAATATTAAAACAGGATAAAATTAATACTCAGAAAAGATTGGCTATTTAAAAACAGCCTATATTCATAGCTTTTTAGAAGGTAAATCATGTCCTTCAAATTCAATGCAGTTCTTTGAATAAATAACTGCATGTACTGACTAAGGGAATTTATCAATGGTTGAATGAGATACCTGCAGTTTGTTGGCATTAATTTTGTAACTAATTGAACAAAGGGAGTTGACAGCTTTTATATGTAGGAAAATGGGACATCATATTAAAAAGTGCTGGATGCAGAATTAATGTGAACAATTATTTAGAAAGAAGAGCACTAAAGTGGTATGACTAATAGTCTAACTAGAAAGGTTTTCTTTCCAAAATTCTGACACAGATACAATGAGAAAGCATCCGTCTTACAAGTTTGTAAACTCGACAGTTCTAAACAATCTCAAGATGATTTCCTACAGCTTAAATCCTAGTCATTCAATTATACTACCTTATTCCCCAAGATAAAACATGCAAGTCTTAATCAAAAATGATATATTACCAGTTCTTCAACATCATCAAAGAAAAAAGCATTCCATCCATCTACCATTCTCTGAGGTGCTTCTTTTCCATCAAAAATCTACAAAGAAATTGATTTGGTTTTTTTACTCAGTTTAGAAGAAAATCACATTTGCAACAGCAACGTCACCCCAGTGCTCTGGATTTTGAAATTGATAATATCTCCTCCACTGTGTTATTTATTACGTTAATTACTTTTCCCAGAATACCAGTACCGATACGCCCAAAACATAATAACATCATTTCGCTACTGTTTTACCGATCTTCATTGCTATCAACAGTAGTATTGCTTTCCCAACACTGCATTCTAAAATATGGTGTTATCACAAATAGAAGCAAAAGAGATCAACCATTCTGATCATAATGCAAGAAGGATAGCTTCCAACTCTTCAAATAACCAAATCTCAGACTACAACTAAAACATACACTCTGTTGCAAATGCAAATAACATTGGAGAATAGGCAGAATAATTTAAATACTGTATTAACATTAGTTAAAATAAAGACATTCTTCCCATTCCATAATGGCAACAGGAGATTTTAATCTGTACTTAGACTTGTTCATAACCTTTCTTTCAAAATACTTCCAAGAATCAAACTGGTAAGTACCCATGCAGCTTCAAGGTTTTCAGTTATGTTAACCATGAGGTTAAAGAGTTGAACAGAACACTATATTGGGCAGTAACATTCTAGAAAAACAATGCTGTAAAAACAATATCCTTTGAACAACATCTTTTACAAATGATATTCTGAATTATGATAAAACTGTTCAACAAAAAAAAATTAGTGAATGTTACAAGCAGTACTGCCCTTGATAACTGAACACAGGGAAATGCAAGATAATTATATAGTTCCAAGACTGACTTCTTACTTAAAAAAAAAAAGGAGACCTCATACAGTCCCCATCTCCACTGGGGCAATCTGAATTGCAGGGTGCCTACCAAACTGATTCCATCAAGAATAACACAAATGGAACTTGTGACTACTTCAAAAGCTGCTGGAGACCCCAGAAAATTATGTGATAGATTGGAACTGCCCCATCTAATTAAGGCCACTGGAATGGTCGACCAGAGATGGAAACATTAGCATTGCTTCTATGCTGTTGCTAAAATTGAGAGCTGGATTGATTGTAGCACTTTGGAAAGAAATGTAATCTGTATGTTTTCCCTTCCCTTAACTACCATCATTCAACAGATATGTATTTTGTCTTCAAATACAGTGCAGCGCTTCGCACACACAAGATACTAACAAAAGTAAATTCGGGCATTTATACTTACTTCTTGAAGAACAGGGATAACTGGTGGCTTTCTTTGTTGTAGAAAGTATAGCACCATGAGGACGTAGGCATATGAAGACAGGCTTCCTCTTGAGGCATCACCAATATCACAACGCTATAAAAGTGTATGTTTTCAGTTAGAAATAGTCCTGAAACAAAAAACCGCTTAGATACTCTTCACGATTCACCAAAGTTCCATTTAGTTTTGATATTTCTGTTTCACAGGCTCCACACTATCCCACTGGATGAGAACTAGAGACAATGTGGATATGCTGTAGTTCTGCCTCAAATCCAAGTTCACAGGGACATTGCCCAGAACTGACCTGCCCTTGGATGTCTTTCCTTAGTTACTAATTCTGTGCCAATGATGCTTGTTCCACTGAGTTGCACATGTAAGCGTAATTGTCATTTGCATGTTAGTAAATACTTTCCCTATTACGGCAAAATTCTGCCTATTGCACCACAAACAGGGATTAAGCATTTGTAGACAGTAAAAGTATGTGATTTGTCATCTCTGCCTAGAACCAAACTAGCAAGCAGTCTGGAGGCTGCCCCTCCATCTCCTTTCCAACCAATCCTTTCTAACAAATAATTGTACTGCTGTAGAGGAAAGAAATAACTGATATTGGCAGAGCAAAGCAGTACCACACATGTTCCTTCTAGGCTGTGCATGTGTGCAGCTGCTCCAAAAGCCCGCCCTATATATGTGATTTTACCGATACTTAATCTGTGATCCCATTTGCTTTTACAATATGATGGAAAATGTGAATTTAAATCAATGAATTTTCTTTTCATGAATCGCATTACAACACTGAATCATGAAAAATAGCATAGTGATGAGTTACACCATACTTTTACAATGATTTTGTACAGAATTAGATGGTGTTCGATGCATGTTATTAAAAAAAAACTTATTTTTGTTGTGACATTAAAATGTGATTCTTGAAATTAAGGACGTGAAATGGGAAGTTGTATTTTCCCTCATTTCAAATTGATTTTTCCCATTCCTTATGGCTGAATGTGAAATCAGGATCCTTAGACTTTGCCAGTTCTCAACCGTGTGCAAGTGGCATGAGCTACATCATTTGGTAATGTTTTATGATGGCAAACTTCCATTTGTTGTCTCTATGCAATGAGATGGTCAAAATGAGGAAGTCTTATTGTAGGGTAATATTGGTGCAAGCCCTGATTCAATGCACAGTTTATACACTGCTTAATCTGCTAATCACTCTTCTATTTTATATTCTGAACAACCTGAAAAAGTATAGCAATACATGACCAAATGCAATGGATACAATACATGAGAAATACTTAGAAACAATGTTAAGAATTTACCTTAGCAAACACCTTCATAGTGTACCCCAAATATTTTACTCTAGGATCAATAGCAGCATATGTAGCCAACATCCTTGTGTTATGCTGAGCCTGTGAAAAGTAAACTTATTAGTGGTTGTCTTGCAACATTACAAATTGAATACTAGCCTTACAATGGATAAACAAATTCTACATTTAATATCATCTAAATTAATTATATATTGAACAATAATTAACATCGGTTCATATTATATACTTCTATTATTAACATCGAGCCAGGTACATCTGCAAGAAAAGCATCCAGATTTCCTTACCAAAGTGTTGTACAAGCTGATATCTCCTTCCAGTCCACTCTGCCTGTGTTCAAATTTTACAATAGGCACTTTAGCTGTTGTTATGGGCAAGATGTTTCTCAAACCTATCAAAACAAGACATATTCATTGCCAAACACAAACTGTTACTAGGATTTCTGAAATGTAAATGACTGATCTATACAAACCAAATCTTCTAAGTTAAAATAAAGATCCATATTTGTTTGCCACATACAAAATACAAACTTAAAAGCAGTGAACTTTAGTATAATCATTCATACAAACAGAATGCAAGCTGTACAAAAACGAAACTTCACTAATAAGGATTGTGTAGATTTTTATTCAAAACTTTTAGTTTATTTTCTTGAAAAAAATCACCTACCTGGATGTTTCTTGAGAACTTTTGCCAGACCTTCAATTATTTCCTTACAATTGAGTTTCTTTAAGAAATTAAATACATATACAATAAGGCAGTTGAATTTTAGGCAAAATCAAAAAACTTCACTGACATTGACAGCTACAATAAATGCATTGTGTTCCAAAGCAATACCAACAGTCCCATCCAAAAAAATGATTACTTCCTATTCGGCCACATTAGTATTATCAAGTTTGAGTGTTTCATTATCTGGTAATGTAATGGTTTAGTGATGCAGTATATTAAGACTTAAGGATGAGATAAAATTAACTACTTTCACAATGAAACTTCAATTACACCATTTGTTTTACTGTGTGGAAAATCTCTTGTAACATAATCATTAATGGAATAATAAATATTATGGGAATTCATTTCACAAGCATTGATTTCTCAAATAGGTTTTTGTTAGATTGCATCATAATCTGGTTAAAAGTTACCCATTTCCGTAAGGGTGGTTATAATTTCAACACCACCAGTTTCCTAATCATGATTATCTCTGATATATTTTATTCATAGAACTGAAGAGTGAAGCAAATACAGTATTACCTTATGTTGTCTTACACTGAAATACAGAACTTGAGTAATGGTTAACAGGCGCATTAAATGTTGATCACTATTGTAGATATTTTTAATCAATCCATTCAGCCAGGTGCAGGGATGGCTGGACTTGAATCTAGACCTTCTGGTCCAGGGATTGGGAAACTACCTCTGTGCCACAGGATCACTTGTATATATTTAAATGCTCAATAGCTTTATCATGCTCTAATAATGAGCAGGATAAATCAATTTTATATCTCTACTCAGTTGTTTGATAACAATTTATTAGAATTCCAAAATCTTTCAACAGGGTGGGCTAAGTTTAATAAATGATTTACAACTGGGTCTGGGAGAACTGCTTGGAAAGTAGAGAACAAGACATTGTATTACTTACATCACTCTCCTGAAAAAACATCTTTCAAAATTGTCACTGTCTGCAGATAGACAGAGATATGATAAGCAAAGAGAACGCTGACCCAAATCCTCTGATGTGGGGAGAGACTTCTGACTCAACGTTCCTGATGTGCCTTGGGACCCTGAGAAGACCCACGTAAGCATATGTGCGGTACTTACACAGATTTATTGGACAACTTGACAAACTGATGAGGGCCCAGTTGGTTTATTTCATGCATATGTAAGGAGTGCCAGTCTTATCATCATGTCATAAAATTAAACTCTGGTGGGTTGCAGAAACCTCTAATCTTTAAACAAGGCACTACAACATACATATTACAATTTCCACATCTCTGTCCAGGTGCCTTATATTATCTGCTGTTTTCCTACAGTGTTTACAAATGTTGTTGGTATTTCATTCAAGGACAGCTCTATTTTGCTGAAAGTACAGCTCCTATATTTCTAGCCTGCCTTTGTACATCTGAGGTTCCAATTTGTTTTTACAAGATGATGGAAAATTTAACCTTTAACTAACTGAATATGATTCCACCCCTTCACACAGCATGTTGAAACTTCCAATTGCCAGTTTTAGCCTGCCCACACTGCTCCAATGACAACGGGAACAGGTGGCAGAAACATGCATATTTAGACTGCTTGCCCTTTAATTATTCTGGATGTTATACAGATTTATTTAAAGCTTTTCACAGAAAGGTGTAAATCTTACGCAGCGGCATACTCATAACTAAATCAGCTGCAGAGTTAAAGCTCCCATGCCAACAAAGTTCACTTGTTCCTGCACCAGAGACAACGTTCCACTTCAGATTACCATGCCGCTCCTACTTTATTGTACTACGACTGAGTTCTACATTTCTGAATCCAAAGAAATTGCCATTCCTTGGAAGATTCACAGCAGCGTTTCCAACATTGCAACGTCCTCTTAAAATTATACTTCTGTACTTTTAGTATCAAATAAGAATGAACATTCACTGGATAGATCTTGAATTCAAATGTTTATGATCCATTTAATAAGTACATGGGCAACTGAGTCAATTTGTTATAGTATTTTAAGCACTCTAAAATCAATTTTATTAGTCAGTTGAAAAAAAACTAGAAGGGAACTGTAATAAAATCCTAAACAAAATAAAGGGAAATAGGCCTGTGTTTAGTCTCTCATTTATTCTTTGTATAATTTACTTCAGAACTGCTGAGTATTCAGCAGCATTGCTATAAAAAAGTTCTGTACAAAATAAGCTTTCCCTAATTGCTTTTAACCATTAGGTTAAAGGAACAAGTGGAAGATAACACTCAATAACACTGGAGGTGTAAGGGGCAATTTAATAGAGTATATTTCCCTATTTAAATGGTATTCATTAAACTCTTCACCAATTAAGTGGGAATTATGAATTTCTATTAGTTTTAATCTGACAGCAGTTTCATTGGAAAATTCTGCTTGAGAGGAGCAATAATTCTGTGCTAGGGCTAGACTGTTATCTTGTAAAGCGAGCAAGGATAAGCTAACGATTACAATTTGTGGGGTAAGGAAAATAAACCTCACAAGGTTTAGCAATTCTGTTCAGAGTTATTGTTCACTCCAAACACTAGTTATTTCTACTAGCTATTTAATTTCTGTGATGTTTATCCTTACACTCAAAAGTGATCACCCTTTTTTATAAGAGATATTAGGTACTGCACATGCTGGAGAATCCGAGATAACAAGGTGTGGAGCTGGATGAACACAGCAGGCCAAGCAGCATCAAAGGAGCAGGAAAGCTCGACGTTTCGGGCCTAGACCCTTCATCAGAAATGGGGGAGGGGAAGAGGGTTCTGAAATAAATAGGGAGAGAGGGGGAGGCGGATAGAAGATGGATAGAGGAGAGGATAGGTGGAGAGGAGGCAGACAAGTCGAAGTGGCGGGGATGGAGCCAGTAAAGGTGAGTGTAGGTGGGGGGGGTACTCACACAGCTACCTGGAATACACCTCCTCCCACCCACCTTCCTGCAAAAATGCCATCCCCTATTCCCAATTCCTTCGTCTCCGCCACATCTGCTCCCAGGATGAGACATTCCACTCCCGCACATCTCAGATGTTCTCATTCTTCAAGGACCGCAACTTCCCCCCCACAGTGGTTGAGAACGCCCTCGACCGTGTCTCCCGCATTTCCCGCAACTCATCCCTCACACCCCGTCCCCGCAATAATAACCAAAAAAGAATCCCCCTCGTCCTCACGTACCACCCCACCAACCTCCGGATCCAACGCATCATCCTCCGACATATCCGCCATCTGCAATCCGACCCCACCACCAAAGACATTTTTCCCTCCCCACCCTTATCTGCTTTCCGGAGGGACCACTCTCTCTGTGACTCCCTTGTCCGCTCCACACTCCCCTCCAGCCCCACCACAGCCGGCACTTTTCCCTGCAACCGCAGGAAGTGTTACACCTGCCCCCACACCTCCTCCCTCAGCCCAATCCCAGGCCCCAAGAAGACTTTCCACATCAAACAGATGTTCACCTGCACATCTGCCAATGTGGTATACTGCATCCGCTGTACCCGTTGTGGCTTCCTCTACATCAGGGAAACCAAGCGGAGGCTTGGGGACCACTTTGCTGAACAACTGTTGCGCAGTTGATCGCAACAAACAACTGCACCTCCCAGTCGCGAACCATTTCAACTCCCCCTCCCATTCCTCAGACGACATGTCCATCCTGGGCCTCCTGCAATGCCACAGTGATGCCACCCGAAGGCTGCAGGAACAGCAAATCATATTCAGCCTGGGAACCCTGCAGCCCAATGGTATCAATGTGGATTTCACAAGCTTCAAAATCTCCCCTCCCCCAACTGCATCCCAAAACCAACCCAGTTCATCTCCGCCTCCCTAACCCGTCCTTCCTCTCACCTATCCCCTCCTCCCACCTCAAGCCCCACCCCCATCTCCTATCTACCAGCCTCATCCCGCCCCCTTGACCTGTCCGTCCTCCCTGGACTGACCTATCTCCGCCCTACCCCCCTACCTACACTCACCTTTACTGGCTCCATCACCGCCTCTTCGACTTGTCTGCCTCCTCTCCACCTATCCATCTTCTACCCGCCTCCCCCTCTCTCCCTATTTATTTCAGAACCCTCTTCCTCTCCCCCATTTCTGATGAAGAGTCTAGGCCCGAAACGTCAAGCTTTCCTGCTCCTATGATGCTGCTCTACCCTTTTTTATAACTTTAGATATTGATTTTATAGTAAATCTCATTTCCAAGGTCAAGAGGGAAATTAGGAGATCTGACTTAATTCATAAATTGTTTCATATTCCGGTATCATGGGGACTCACACTCTTTGTTTTTCCTGAAAGCCCGGTTCCCTTTCAGGAAAAGCCAGTCCAAACTGGTCACTTCCCTCCATTTCAAATTTCAATTGATCGTTCACTCTGAAACGAAAACTCACCTCTGCAGTCTCATGGCCTTCCAAAGTCATGCATATATCCAGATCGCTATCACGAAACCCAAAACCATTTTTAGATGATCCAAACAAACACAGTCTGGCCTTGTCTGTACTCAAAAAAGATTATGTATGAATATCAGGGATACCAGATATTTGCGTTATCAAACAGTTACATAAAGGAAGTACACAGAGGGGCTGAAGAAGTAAGTTGGCTGGAGATAAAGAGGAAGGGGAGAAAGGGAAGAACAAGCAAGACATAAGGAGACACAGGAGAGGGAACAGAGATAGAAAAGAAAGGAGAGAAAAACCCAACATGCTATTTTATAATTTGCAATTAACTTAGCTTCAATAGCTCTTTTTTGGGGGTTGGGAGAGAAGGGAGAAGGAGAGAGACAGGGGAAGAGTTGCAAGTTCTCATTGCCTTCCGTGTGAAAAAAAACTTCTTCTGACATCCCATTGACCATTCTAGTTTTAATTTTAAGTCTTATCATCCCTGTTCTGAACCTCTCCAACAGCAGAAATAGTCTCTCTCCACTCAGAGTCATAGAGTCACACAAATGGAAACAGACACTTCAGTCCAACCAGTCCACACTAACCATGTTCCCAGGCTAAAGTAGTCCCACCTGCCTGCGCTTTGCCCATATCCCTCCAAACCTTTTCTATTTGTGAACTTATCCAAATGTCTTTTAAATGTTAGAACTGTATCCACCACTTTCTATGGCAGTTCATTCCACACACGAACCATTCTGTGTAAAGAAGTTGCCTCTTGTGTCTTTTTTAAATCTTTCTCCTCTCACCTTAAAAATATGCCTCCTAGTTTTGAACTCTCCCACCCTAAGAAAAAAGCTCTTGTCGTTCACCTTATCTATGCCCCTCATGATTTTATAAACCTGAATAACCCTGCAACCTCCAAAGTTCCAATGACAAAAGTCCCAGGCTTTCCTGCCGATCTTATATCTCAAACTCCCCATTCCCGACAACATCCTGGTAAATTTTTTCTGAACCCTCTCCAGTTTAATAATATCCTTCCTACAACAGGACAACGAGAACTACACACAGTAAACCAGAAGAGGCCCCACCAATGTCCTCTACGACCTCACCATGACATCCTAACTCTAATACTCAAAAGGTCTAAACAATTAAGGTAAGTGTGCTAAACACCTCCTTAACCACCCTCTCTACGTGGGACGCAAATTTAAAAGAATTGTGTACCTGAACCCCTAGTATTTCTGTTCTACAAAACACAACCCAGGGCCCTACTATTAACTGCATACGTCCTGTCGTTGTTTGTATCAGCAAACTGAAATACCTCACATTTATCTAAATTAAACTCCATCTGCCACTCCTCAGCCCATTGACCAAGATCTTTTTGTAATCTTAAATAGCCTTCTTCACCATCCATTATGTCACCAACTTTGGTGTCATTTGCAAACTTACTAACCATTCCTCTTATTCTCATTCAAATCATTCATATAAATGACAAACAAAAGTAGACCCAGTACCAATCCCTACGGAACACCGCTGGCCGCAGGCTTCCAGTCCAAAAATCAACCCTCTACCACCACTCTCTGTTGCCCACTATAAAGCTTGTTTTGTATCCAACTGGCAAGCTCACCCTGAATCCCATACGATCTAACTCTACTAATTAGTCTCCCATGTGGAACCTTGTCAAAGGCTTTACTAAAGTCCAAGTAAACAATGTCTACTGCTTTGCCCATATCAATCTTTTTGGTTACTTCACTGAAAAATTCAAGCTTATAAGACATGATTTTCCCTGCACAAAACCAAGCTAACTATCCCTAATCAATCCTTGCCTCTACAAATGCATGCAAGTTCTATCTTTCAGAATGACCTCCAACAATTTACCCACCACTGATGTCAGACTCACAAGTCTATAGTTCCCAGGCTTCTCATTACAGCCTTTCTTAATTAAAGACATAACATTCATCTCCCTCCAGTCCTCCAGTACTTCACCTGTGTTTATACATTATACAAATATTTCTGCTAGAAGCCCTGCAATTTCCTCCCTAACTTTCCACAATGTCCTTGGATATACTTGAACAGGTCCTGGAAATTTCGCTACCTTCATGTTTTCTAAGACCTCGAGCACTTCTCTTCTGTAATATGAACTGTTTTCAAAACACCGATATTTATTTCCCCAAGTTCTCGAGCTTCCATTTCTTTCTCCACAGTAAAAACTGACACAAAATTTTCATATAATATCTCTCTCATCTCCTGAGGTTCAACACAAAGATGATCTTGTTGAGCTTAACTTGTTGATATTTTTAATCTTTTCTAAACCCCTGAATTAGTTCATTCTTTATACTTTAATAAACCTATTCAGACATGTTATGACACACCTTTGGAGCAAGTGTGAATTCAAGCAAGGACTTCTGGCCCAGTGCATTCTGCCACAAGGTAGTACAAGCCTAATTCTTGTGAACTGCAAATATAATCTTTTAGGCACAGTATCTATTCAGTGAACATGTTCTGCACTTTCGCAAACACCAAAATATTCTTCTTGATGCGTGGTGCCCAGAAATGACTGCAGTGCTCTAAAATAAGGTCTAACCATTGCTTCAGATAACCATGGCATCACTTCCAGCAAATTATATCCCTGGGAAATATTATTACTAGATCTTGACAAGGGAAGCAAGAGAAACCTGGCAACGAGTTCCTTTTCTGCCACCGTCATTTCTGCATCAGCTGCCTCTGAGCTGCAGATGGTCACTCTGGGCTGGTCCCACACCTCCTCTAGTGCTGGACATCGACTTACATGCCCTGACTCTGAGGTGACTGATGTCCTGGGCTCCTGGCACATCTTCTGAAATCACCACCTGAGGTGGAGCAGGGATGGAGATATAAGAGGCCCTGGCCTCCCGCAGGCGGACATCACGATGTGGCTCCAGGGCAACCAAATAGAAAATGATGCTCCCGAGCTGCAAAGACAATCATGAAGCTGGGTGGATGCAGCAGAACCCACCACATGAGCCAAACACTGCTGACCCCGTCACTGCCATCTTGGACGTCATGATGTTATTGTCGTTGGATTTTATGTTTGTTCTGTTTGAACAGTTTATTGCAGGCTTGGGGATGATTTTGGTTTGCAGTTGGGGGATATTGTCACATGCCTTCCAGAAATCCAAATATATAATGTCGACAGTGGCTCTCCTTTATCCACAGCATGTTCAGAGAACTCCAATAAATTGGTTAAACACAATTTCCCTTCCTCAAAACCATGCTGACTCTCCTGATTACCTTAAGCTTTTCCAAATACACAGCTCTACCTTTCTTAATTATCAATGCTGATGCTTTCCCCATGAAAAATGTCAAACTAACAGGCCTACAGTTTCCTGTTTTCTACCTCCCTATCTTGAGTTAAGGAGTTGTAATTGTTATGTTCCAACATCTAGTAAATTTTGGAAGGTTACTACCAACATATCCATAGTCATAATTATAGAGTTTTACAGTACAGAAAGAGGCCCTTTGTCCCATCGTGTCCATTATGATCAAGTACCCATCTATCTAACTGGGCCCATTTTCCATCACTTGACTTGTAGTCTTGTATGCTATGGCACATCAAGAAATCATTTTGTGACTTCTTCAATGTTGTGATGGCTCCCGCCTCCATCATCCTTTCAGGCAGTGAGCTGCAGATACCCAGAACAGAGAAGATTCTTCCTTAAATCTTCTCTAAACTCCTTCCTTTGAATTTCCCATAGTAAAAACCAGGCATACAAATTTTAATACACCTTGAAATGAGAGGGGGTCTAAGACAGCAGGAAAAAGGAGTGGGAGAAATGAAATGGGGGAGAATAAAGGGAAAGACGGGAGACATGACAGCCTAAAGAAAATCCAAGTAGAGGAACACAATGGGGCAGATGCAGGGTTTGGGGAAAGGAAGGGGAACAGAAACAAAGAATATGGAAGGAGGCAGTGTGTGAGGCAGTTACAATACAACGAGCAAAATACAAATGAAGAGATCAGAAACATGTGGAGTGGAGGGTGAATACTGGTAGGAAAAATGAAGATATAGCCAAAGGTCACTATAACACTGTGGAAGGATGCAGACGGAATGGAAGTAAGAACATAAAAAGAAATCATTCAGTTCAACCAATTTGTTGGTGTTCACCTTCCATAAGATGTAGGAGCAGAAGTAGGCCAATGAGATCATGGCTGATCTGATAATCCTCAACTCCACCTGCCTACCGTATCTCCATAATCCTTGATTCACTTAAAGATTAAAAACCTGTCTATCTCAGCCTTGATTACACATAACAACACAGCCTTTTCACCCGTGTGGTAAACAATGCCACAAATTTACTGCCCTCTGAGAGAAGAAGTTCCTTCCTACCACTTTCTTAAGTAGCTGAGCTCTTCCTTTGAGATTAGAAGATCCATGCATACTCAGAATCAACCTGGTGAATCTTGTCTGGACTGCCTCCATTAACAGTAAATCTTTCAGTTCACAGTTCACATTGTTTCAGGTGTGGCCTGACCAGTATCTTGCATAGCTATAGCAAGATCTCCCTATTTTTATACCCCATTCCCCTTGAAATAAAGGACAACATTTCATTTGCCTCGCCTTTTACCTGGTGAACTTGGACACTGGCTTTTGGTGATTCATACACAAGAACTCCCAAATAACTCTATGCTGCAGCATTCTGCAATCTTTCCACATTGAAATAATATTCAGTCCTCCTATTTTTCCCACCAAAGACTGAACCTCACGTTTTCCTACATTGTATTCCAACTACCAAATTTTTGCTACTCACTTAATCTGGCTGTAGACTTATCCTGAGAATACCCTCTTTATCCCAATTCTCTTTCTTCTATTAGCTGGCCAATTCTCTGTTCATGCTAATAAACTATTCCGAATACTATGGGCTCTTATCTTATTAAGTAATCTTACGTGCAGTATCCTATCGCACATTTTTTGGGAAATCCAAATGTATTACATCTATTGGTTTCCCTTTATCTATCCTGCTTGTTGCCTCCTCAAAGAATTCAAATAAATTTGTCAGATGTGATTTCCCCTACATGAAATCACATTGAATCTGCTTGATTTTATTCTGTATTTCTAAATACTCTGCTGCTATACCCATTATAATTGACTCTTTACATTTTCCCAATGACAGATGATAAGCTAACTGGGCTATAGTTACCTGTTTTTGTCTCACTTCCTTTTTCAATAAGGGTGTTTAATTGACATTTTCCAAACTTCTGGGACTTTTTCAGAATCTAAGGATTGTTGGAAGATTACTACCAGTGCTTACACTATCAATCTCTGTAGCTACGTCTCTTATAATACTAGGAGGCAACCGACTAGGTACTGGGGCTTATCAGCCTTTAGCTCCATTATCATCATACAATTCCTATAGCGTGGAAACAGACCATTCGGCCCAACACATCCACACTGAGTCTTCGAAGACCATCCCTCCCAGACCCCATCCAATCCCTGTAACCCTGTATTTCCCTTTGCTAATCCATTTAACTAACACATCACTGGACACTATGGGCAATTTAGCATGGCCAATCCACCTGACCCGCACATCTTTGGACTGTGGGAGGAAACTGGAGCACCCGGAGGAAACCCACAAAGACACAAGGAGAATGTGAAAACTCCACACAGTCACCCAAGGCTAGAATTGAACCCGGCTCCCTGGCTGGCGCTATGAGGCAGCAGTGCTAACAACCGAACCATTGTGCCACCCTAGTTATTTTCCACAGTTTTTTGAGTTAAATAGTTATCTTCCGTAACAACTGTCTAGTCACATTAGACTATCATATTCCCATCCTTTTATTTTGTTCTATTTCAACCAGCTATTTAAGCTAATATTAAATGTTCGCATCATCTCTCTCAATCCTTATGCATTCCATAACCGAATAAATCTTACTTAAAATTGTTTCTCCTGCTACCTGTCCTAAATCCGTTGATTATAATTTTATACTTGGCACAGAATGTCAGATGTTAAAGACGAAGGTAATTATTTGGTCCATCCAGCAGTTCTATATCATGGTATACCACTGCGTACTTCAAAGCTTTAGCACCTCCACATGTAAAAATTCGCAATGATATAGTTACAGATGCACTTGCAATAAGTTTTATGATAAGACTAGCTGATTATACATACTTCTAAGACTGTGGCTGAGACTGGGTGCCAAAGGTACTGCATTAATAAATAAGATGAAGTGTGATGCTTATAGCAAGTTATAGAAATTACCATCAAATTCTTTACGGATAAATCTTTCCAAACTTGCTAAGGTTTGTTCTCTATTTTGTTCCTCAAGAGGTGAGAGTTCATCTAAAAAAAAGTTGAGATTTGTTATTCATCAGATATAATGTGACTAAGATGTCAATAATACTGAGATATAATTACACAGAGCAAGCTAATTTAGACATTTGATTACAGATACATGGTAGAAATAGTTAATGATTCTTTCTTATTTATTTATTACTGAAATACAAAAATAAACAGAGATGCACAGTCCATGATTTAAAACATGCCTTTAGCAATTGCTGTAATGCATAGCTGATATTTTTTGGAGGCCAAGTATCAATGTATAATGCAAGCCCATTTCTGCTTATAGTCAATTATGCATCTGTGCCAGTTCTCTCGAATTTCAGAGATCTAATTGCTTCCATTGATTATTACTGTCAGGCAATAAAGTTTGAGGTGTGAGAGTCCAGCGTCCAATCACAAAATTTTTACTAATGAATACAAAATGTCTATCAAAAGCATTCTCTGAATGCAAGTTTTTTTTCTAAACTGTTGTCATTACAACACATACAAGTTGTTTAAGATTCTTGCAAAGATTTGTAGCTTGGGTTGTGGATGAGGTTGTTGGCTTGCTCACCGAGCTGGCTGGTTATTGTACAGATGTTTTGTCACCATGCTAGATCATATTGTCAGTGTAGCCTCCGACGAAGCGATGTTGGTCTACTCCACTTGATATTTATATGATCCAGTCTGTTAAGTTGGGTTGTGTCATTTTCGGTTCTGTTCTGCATGAGTTTATATATGGGGTCTCATTCCAAATGTTTGTTGATTGCATTATGGGTTGAAAACCAGGCCTCTAGGAATTCCTGCGCATGTCTGTGGTTGGCTTGAGCTAAGATGGTCACGTTAACCCAATTAGATTGATGACCTTCATTGTCCGAGTGCACTGAGATGAGGGAAAGTTTGTGTCGTTTTTCTGCTAGCTGGTGTTCGTACATCCTGATGGCCAGTTTCCTTCAGGTCTGGCCGACATAATGTTTGTTGCAGTCGTTGCATGGTATTTTGTAAACTTCATTGGTCCTACATGTCATGAGTATGGGGTCTTTGGTCCTTGTGAGTATTTGTCGTAGAGTGGCTATGGGTTTGTGTACTATCATGATTCCTAGTGATCGCAGGAGTCTCATTGCCAGTTCTGATATGTTCTTAATACAGGGTAGTATGGCCAGTGTATTGGGGTGTACTATGTCCTCTTGGCGTTGTCTATCTAGTGGGCACCTGCGGATGAAATTGTTGAGATATCCATTGTTAGCAAAACAATTTCATCCACAGGTGCCTACTAGATAGACAACACCAAAAGAACACAGCATACCCAATACACTGGCCACACTACCCTACATTAAGAACATATCAGAACTGACAACAAGACTCCTGTGACCGCTAGGAACCTTGGTAGCAGACAAACCCACAGCCACACTATGACAAACACTCACAAGGACCAAAGACCCCATATCCATGACATGTAAGACCAACGTAGTTTACAAAATACCTTGCAATGACTGCAACAAACATTACATCGGCCAGACCAGAAGGAAGCTGGCCAACAAGATACATGAACACCAGCTAGCAGCAAAATGACACGACAAACTTTCCCTTATCTCAGTGCACTCAGACAATGAAGGCCATCAATTTAACTGGTACAACATGTCCATCTTAGCTCAAGCCAACTACTGGCATGCACAGGAATTCCAAGAGTTCGGGTTTTCAACCCAAAGTGTGGAATTAGACCCCACATATAAACTCATGCAGAACAGAACCAGAAATGACACAACCCAACTGAACAGGTTGAATCATATAAACATCAAGCAGAGTAGAACAACATTGCTTCATCGGAGGCCACAATGATGTTACCCAGCATGGTGACGAAATGTCTGTACGATAACCAGCCAGCTTGACGAGCAAGTCAACAACCACATACTCTCTGCCCCTTCCACAAGTTGCACATCTCATTTGTTCATTATCCCACATCTATCCTCATCTTATTTTTCATATTGGGCAACAGCCGTACTTCTATTCCTCAGGCTACACTGCTGTGGAAACATAAAACTTCAACAATTCATTCAACAAGTTTTAAAAAAGCTTTTCCAAATACGCCAGTGCTGAAACAAAATTACAGTAAGTACTTTTTACCTTATTTGATCAGTGCTGTGCCAAGGCTAGAAAATGGAAGGAAAGTGGCAAATATTGGGAGTAGAAGGAAAGTCAGTAATTTGGTAGAGAACATCTCTGAATCTGCTTGGAAGACAACGGACGGTTTCTGCTAGGTGAATAGAAGACCGTGTATGCCCATACTATATCATGTAACTTATTGTGAGTGCAGCCATGGTAAAGCAAAATGTTTAATACAAGTATTGAGATCATCCCATATGATCACTTTAACATCGATTTTAGCTTAAATCCTGATTTTGATCAATGAAACTTTCCAGTTCCTGGTGGTCAACCTCAACTTCAGATAAACCACGTCAAGCATTCAAGGCAGTATAAATACAGGGCAAGATTAAATATGTAGTTAAACCTTAGGCAAAAAAAAAGTCAAAGAAATTGAATCAAGGATATATTTGGAAAAATGGGTAACAAATAAACATCAGGTGTACATTATGCTCTATGTACTTATCACTTGAGTAGAAGCTGATTAAGATTTGGAAGGAATCATAGACAGTGTCTGTATTTTAAGGCTGAAAGACTGATGCTTTAGCAACACTTTGGCATTAAAGATGATACCTTCTGTTAGAAAGTAACCAGTTCATAGATAAAGACTGGCGCTCTAATCCTTACTGAACAAGACAAAATCCATACAGAACCTAACAATATTATATTTATTCAGATCTCATGCCTTATTTTCTAGTAGTTCTACATTATACAGTCTCCACTGAGATGGGTGGGTGTGATTCTTTTTAGTGTTAGTTTCTGGAATCTGATTCAAAAGATTAATATTCCTGGTTTATATGAGGCGCTCAAATGAAGCTTTCTGCCTCTGAGAATTAGCATTGATTCCCCGGTTTCCTCCACAGCGAATATTATGAGGCTGACAGAAGACCCACATGCTTTCAAATTATGTTTGATGAAAAGGCTTTGGATAAATCACCACCATTGGTAGTGGATGACAAGGTTTTCCAACAGGATTTACTGAATTTGAAGTTAGGACAAACCTAGCCTGAGGCCAAGTTTCAGTTTAAGCAGAACACTGCCTCAGTAGAAAAGAAGAAAATGTGTGGTATTATAGGTATATTAAAGTTTGTATGTGATAACATATATGATGCCAATATAATACCCAGATAACAACTGATGTTATAGCTAATAATAGAACAGAACTTACAATGTGTTCGGTGAAGAAAATGAAAAAAGACTCCAGAAAGAAAAATATATTCACCATAGAGCAGTTAAGTTCTAGACAATAAAGATCATCTACAACAGTGGAAGTCTAACAACTTCATCTTGGCATTTAACAGTACTGATTTTATTGAATTTCTCTACCATCAACATCCTGGGGGTTCATCATGACCAAAGCCTTAACTAGGCCAACTATATCATTATTATGGACACAAGGGCAGGTCAGAGGCTAGAAACTCTATTGCACCTCCTAACTTCCAAAAGTCTTTCTACCATCAAGAAACAGCAGAAATGAGGAGTCTGCACTAGATGACAGCACATCCAACAAGATTCAATAAGTTAACATCGTCGAGGACAAAAGTGAGATTGACAGCTCATCCACCAACTTAAACGTTCACTTCTTCAGCCACTGGCACACACTGGCATAAATGCATACAACCTACAGATGTACTGCAGCAACTCACCATGGATTTTTCAACAACACTTCCTGAAACCAATGACATCTAATGCTAAGGTGGACAAGACCATCAGAGGTATGAGAACATCATCATTTGCAAGTTCCCCTTCAAATTATAAACCATTCAGACTTGTAAATATATTGTCATTTCTTCATCATAAATGGATCAAAGCATGAAAATCCTAGATTAACAACACTATAGGAGTGCACCATGTGGATTGTAGTAGTTAGGAGGACAGTTTACCACCATATGCTCATGGGCAATTAGGGATGGACTATAAACGGTAGTCATGCTAAGAAAACAAATCTCCATGTTATTCACAGAATGCAAGGGTAGCAAAGCATTACATCTGGAGAAAGAAAGACCAGAAGCTCAAAAAATTAAAAAATGTCTCTGATTCTCTTCCTATTTCCCCTAGAAAGGCAAATTAAATGCCCTTAATATACATGGAGAATAAACAAATGAGGAATAATTACGAACTGTTAATAACGAAAACAGGAGAAATTAAACTCCTCTATATTTATAATAATAACACAATGCATGTCACGTCATCAGAACTTCTAGATTTTAAAAACTGACCTTCAGTTGCACATTATTAGTGCTTGTAATTTAAAGAGGATTTGTTTTGTGCACAGAACTTGAGCATTGGTGAAAATAAGACACATTTATCACAGTGTTTTTGTCTGCACTTGAAAGAATATTTCTAAGAATGCTAATGTAATGGAAACAACATTTTATACTCTCATTCACATCTTGTAAGCAGCACACTTTTTCTCAATATAAAATATTGCTCCCCTTTACATTGGCATTCTTGCAAATGTGCTGATGAATACAAGATGAAAAGCTTCAACAGGATGTGCCATTTTTCAGTAATACTTCAAAGAATATTAGCTCAATTCTGCAGGAAACAAGCTCAGTTTTAATCCAAGCAAAATATGCACTTTCATAGAAAGCTGCGAAGACAGGATAAACTCAACTTTACATTTCAAGAACTCGTCTCATCATTAATTGCACTATCACCACGATTCCTTCAAACATTCAGTGATTCAACATTGCTTGTCTTTGGAGAATACTGCACCAATAATGGCACATTGTTGGATTTGGTCCATCCACATGAAATTAACATAATTTAAGATTGTTATAGTGACAAATGAAAGACATAGTTCTAGCACAAATCAAATAGTGCACCAGTGTTGGCTCAATATTTCTCCTCTTCAGATGGTAAACTATTTTCTTTAAGTCTTTAACTTTATGCTGTTGCTTAGAAGCCCCCAATACTTACATTATTAATTATACAATGACACTGAACTTACCATAACATTTTGTGCAGACTAGATCAAGAATTTGCTTAAATTTATTTATCATAGGTGGCAAAGGTTTCAAATCAATCTTCTTGAAATCCTCTGGGCAATCATTCTTTGAATGTCCGTCCCGTTTGCAGATGCTGCATACAATTGTTGGGGGCTGAAGATGACAGGAAATATTTACTAATTTTATATAACCTGAAGAATAATTATTACCATTTTAAGATTGCCATAATACTTATACAAAAAAAATACAATGAGGTATCGTTAGTTTTTATGCTGTACCCAGATATCTTCCAAGGATGGAAACAAAGGTGAGAGTTATCTCCAGCCTGGTCCCTGCCAAAACAATACAGAGTGTACCTGCTTCAAAGCAAAGCAACCAGACCAACATCTGTCCAGTGTACTTGAAATATATACCTAACTATCTGTTTAGTGTATTACATGCTATATTAAGTATTAATGATTGGTCTTTCATGTTAACCCTGTAAAGTATATTTTATTGCACATGCAATGTCCTTAATATATCATGTACCTTTGTGACACAGTTTTACGTTTTAAAACTAATACAAAGATATGTCTGTATAAAGTTTCTGCCCTCATTTTAAATCATTAATATGCAAGATAAATTACAACATATTTAAAGTGTCCAAGCTATAAATGATTGAGTCAAGTAACTAATGCGAAGTTAACCACGCTGACTTGCATAACTATAAGTAACTTGGAACAAAAAAAAACTATTGAATATAAATCACAAGCCTTAACAATATATTCAAACTCAGTTGTTTTTCCTCACATTTGAGATATCCAGCAACTGCTATAATATGAATATTTTCTGATTTCCTTTAATGGCCAACTTATTTCCTCAACCAACTGACAAGGTATTCACCCCAAGTAACTATTTTAAATATAAGAAAAAAACACAAACTTAAAATAATTCACAAAACTAACTCAATTTTACCTAGAATATTTCTTATTTCTTGTTGGGAGTCCATTACAATCGTCTTCCCTGGGGACTTGTGCTGTCCTTACTACAATTTGCTTTATTCCAATGGGTGCCCCTTCTGCATGCTCCTTTGTAAGCATCTCACTAGTTTCAACTGAATGAATGATGATTTCAATCCACAATATCAAAATTGAATGAAATACCAATATTTAGACTCAACTGCTGTCAAGACTTTCTTTGTCAAATGACACTTTTTTCTCTTTTTCCTTCAGAGATTTGTGGTGATGAATTTTGCCCGCTATTTATCGTAGCTCAAAATCCTATTGATTTCTTTTTAACTACAACAGATATTCTTCTTTATTATTATAAAATATGCAATGTCTTCACCCCACTTTAAGAGTTCTTTGAACTCAATGTCTGCTATGTCATCATGATTCTGAAGTTCCCCTCTGTTGCTCACAAATGCAAACAATGTTCACTTCAATTGCTTCAAAAAAATCCATGTGATTTACTTTCACTCAATCCAGCATTAATCTCCAAACATTGTACTATGGTTGGATGTCATATAAATTAGAAGTAAAATTAATTAAAACTGTTATATATTTAGACATGATATTAATTATGAAATCCAAATAGAAATGATAATTTTGAAATGCAAGAATCAAAAGCTCATTGAAATTAAAACGATTAATTTCAACATTATTGAACTACTGAAAGTGTATGTTACATTAAAACAGATAACTATTTTAGTGATTCCATTGCATTTAAATATGTACATTTCGTGTTTGAACTAAATGGCAAAGCGTCTGTAAAAGGAAATCAATCAGAGTACATATAGACAGATCATGATTTACCTTCTACTCAGTTGTCATTAAATTTGACTTGGAAATTTAAACAAGAGTTTGTGTTGTTATGCATTTCAAAAGATTAAGAGGAAGATGAATGCAAGTTTTTGTTTTCAAAAGCAACTCACAGTCTAGATATTCCATATGTTTTCTATATTTCAGCATACTTGTTTAAAAAATTACAACTGTAAAACTTAAAACAAAATCTTAAGTTCTCTAAGCCTCTTGACCAATGTTGTTATTTGTGTGGTCTTTCTGAGGCTCACCTTTAATACTTCAATGCTTAGTATATGACTGCCAGCATCCTCACTATGGGGAGGATGAGAAGACTGAGTTCAAAAACATCACATCAGGTCTTGCAAATGTTGCACAAATGGAAATTCAAATTAAAGTCGAGCAACTGCAGCTTCAATTGACAATTCATTTACTGTTAACTTTTTCTTAAAATAAAAGAACCTTTTCTCAGTAACTTTACTGGCCTGCATTTTATGATCAGTGGCACAGCAATAGAACAAAGAACAAAGAATAAAGAAAATTACAGCACAGGAACAGGCCCTTCGGCCCTCCAAGCCTGCGCCGATCGAGATCCTCTGTCTAAACTTGTCATCTATTTTCTAAGAGTCTGTACCCCTTTGCTCCCTGTCCATCCATGTACCTGTCCAGGTACATCTTAAAAGACACTAACGTGTCTGCGTCTACCACCTCCGCTGGCAACATGTTCCAGGCACCCACCACCCTCTGCGTAAAGAACTTTCCAAGCATATCTCCCGTAAACTTTCCTCCTCTCACTTTGAGCTCATGACCCCTAGTAATTGAGTTCCCCACTCTGGGAAAAAGCTTCTTGCTATCCACCTTGTCTATACCCCTCATGATTTTGTAGACCTCAGTCAGGTCCCCCCCTCAATCTCCATCTTTCTAATGAAAATAATCCTAGTCTACTCAACCTTTCTTCATAGCTAGCGCCCTCCATACCAGGCAACATCCTGGTGAACCTTCTCTGCACCCTCTCCAAAGCATCCACATCCTTTTGGTAATGTGGCGACCAGAACTGTACGCAGTACTCTAAATGTGGCCGAACCAAAGTCTTATACAACTGTAACATGACCTGCCATGTTGCCATTGATTCCAAAGAAAGCTGCCCAGTGATTTCTGTGTTTTTGATTTCCCTCTTCTTGACAATAGATTAAACCTGATGGCAATTCAATGGGATGTCCAAGCATGTAGTAACAGTGATGTCAGTAAGCAGGCAAGCCGCTAATTACAGTGAAGTATTTCACAGGCAGCAAACCAGGAAGATTAAAGCCTTCAATCTTTTTATTCAATTTAAAATTTCAGAGAACAAGTATGATGACAATTGGATTGAGATACAAGTTAAAACAAAGATAAACTTTTATAAAGACCGTAATATGTTAATATTTTGATCATCATGGAAATGTTTAACATTCAACAGAAATAAAACTAGATTTTCAGGGCCAGCAGTTATGGTTAGCAGTTATATGACAAAGTTACTGTGCTACTAAAAATCAAGTAACACCTTATTCAACTGAATTGTTGAATCACTGACAGCAACTTCTGCACATTGTGTTATTCTGCAAATGTGTGGTTCTAAATGTCACTGTCAGCTTCAGTACATTAACAATGTCATCGAGGAGTTTCACCATCATAACCAGCGCAAAATCCTGCCGGACCTTCCTAAATTAGCCCATTATAGGGTCGTGTGCTATAACACTCTTGAAGTTGAGAAGTCACACAATATAACTTCTAGATAAAAGGATGATTCTAATAATTGTTCAAAGTTTGCACTATAATACATAACTCAGTTCATGCAAATCTAAAGGGTAACTTACCTTTCCATTTGTTAGAATGCTTTTCTCAAAGACATAATGTAGCTCCCCTGTTGCTGATGCATTCCCAGTGTCATCAATAACAGCGCAGCTCGGAGCTTCGGTTTCTGTTGTGCAAGTTAGTGAGGTAGTTGATACACAACTGGCAGTGCAATTTGTTCCTTCTGAGCAATGTGCTCCGAGTCTGCAACTATCTTTATGTCCATGCAGTTGCAAACTGGCTGGTAGCATCATATTTTCCATGGACTCACAATCTAACTCTTCCAGGCCTGCCTGCTTTGAACAATTCTCTGAAGAATCAGAAAGTGCCAGTGTTCTAGTGGATTGTTTGACTGAATCACAACTGAGTAACCTTTCACTGGAATCTCTTGCACAGCTGCCAACCTCTGGTTTCCCAAGAGTGCATTTTTTAAAATTCACTGCAATTCCACTGTTGGAAGATGGAACACTCTTCAATTCCGAATGCTCAGCATCAATATTAACATTTGAAGTAGAATCAACAGTTGTGTTAGTACATTCCATTGTTCCACTGTCACTGGTCCCATTTGTCCTTTCTCCTTCAAGAGAAGACTCTTTAATATCGTTCCCTATTACAGTTCCCTTCTGTGGCAGGCAACAATTGCCTGAATGCTCTTCAGATTTTAAAGGCTTTTTATTGTTGACTTTCCCTTTTTTCCTAGCATCTGGTTTTAACTTAATCCCATCTTTCATTTGAGGAGATGCGAAATATTTATATGCAGTCCTAAATCGTTCCAGAATATACTCAAACACCATCTGGCTGTTCAAACTGCGAGCAATATTTCTCTTTAGTGCAAAAGGGTCTATGAGAAAAGTGAACACAACAGTTATATCATGCAACGTTTTTCCTTGTATATCAAATGCACTTGAAAAACATCACTGAAAACTTTCAATGGCATCTATTACAGAACTCTCAGAAATCTCAATTTATTATGCAAGGCTGTTAAAATGATCTAGTACGAAGATGGCGCAGGACCTCGGAGGGAGTCCAGAGGAGGTTTATAAGAATGATCCCAGAGATGAAGGTCTTGTCACATAAGGAACAGTTGAGGACTCTGGGTCTGTACACAAAGGAGTTTAGAAGGATGAAGGGGAATCTGATTGGAACTTATTGAGAAGCCTGGATAGAGTGAATGTGGAGAAGATGTTTCCACTAGTGGAAGTGACCCGAGGGCACAGCCTCAGTGCGACAGGACAACCCTTTAGAACTGAGATGAGAAGGAATTTCTTCAGCCAGAGGGTGGCAATTTTTTATTTTAATTCATTCACACAATGAGGGCACCACTGTCTAAGCCAGCATTTTTTGCCCATCCCAGAGCAGTTGGGAGTCTACCATACTGCTGTGAGCATACAGTCACATGTAATACAGACCAGGTAAGGGTGACAGTTTCCTTACTGAAAGGACATAAGTGACCCTATGGATTTTTGGACATCACATGGTCATCACTGGAATCTTAATTCCAGTTTTTTTTAAAATCAAATTCAAATTCCCCCATCTGTCGCGGCAGGGTTCGAAACCAGGTCCTCAGAACATTATCTGGGTCACTGGATTAACAGTCCAGTCACAATACCACTAGGCCACATTTTCCCCAATGGGGCTTACTGCCACAGAAGCCTGTGAAGGCTAAATCACTGAATGTATTTAAGACGTAGATAGATAGGTTCTCCAAAACTGGCCTCACCAATGTCTTATACAGCTACAACATGACATCCCAATTCTTGTACTTCATTTTCTGACCGATGAAAGCAAGCATGCCAAACATCAGCTTCACCACTGTCTACCTGTGACTTTCTTTCCCTGGAGCATAGGATGCTGAAGGGTGACCTCAAAAAGGTTTATCAAATCATGAGGGGCATAGATAAGGTGAATAACCAAGATCTTTCCCCAGGGTGGGGGAGTCTAAAACTAAAAGGCATAGTTTAAAGTGAGGGGGGAAATATTTAAAAAGGACCTGAGGGGCAACTTTTACACACAGAGAGTGGTGTGCAAATGGAATGAACTGCCAGAGTAAGTGGTGGAGGCAGGTACCATTGCAATACTTAAAAGTCATTTGGACAGGTACATGAATAGGAAACGTTTGGAGAGATATGAGGCAATGGACTAATTTAGTTTGGGAAACCTGGTCAACATGGACGAGTTGGACAGAAGGGTCTGTTTCTGTGCTGTGTGACTCTATGGCTCGATGCCAGAGGCCGGCTGCTTCTTAGCCACATGCTCATTTCAGGGCTCATGCAATTCCTACCCTTGATTAGTGGAACCATTTCAGCTACCAAATGGCTCTCGAAAGAAATCCAACAGCAGAAATCATATTAAAATAAGTTATTTTCCTAATTTCCCTTCTTGGCATCCATTTTTCAACAATGCAAACATAAATACTCTCACGTCCTGTGTCTTGTTTGTCATTACAACTGATATTTGCATAGGGGGTTTGACATGATAGATGCTGAAAGTTTATTTCCTGTTGTGGGGAGTCTAGGATCAGATAGCAAAATCCCACAGCAAGAGGTCACCCATTTAAGAAAGAAATTAGGAAGTGTTTATTTTGAGATAAACAGTCAAAAGGTAATTCAGTGTCTCTCCATAAAAATATAAACATCCTACCAGTGTCGTAAATTAGATTTAGGTACATTGATACTGTAAATAATAGGATCTCAATGATAACGGGTTTTCACCCCAATGAGAAAAATGACAAAAATATGTGCATGGTTGATACATAAGAATACAAACAGGAGGTGTAGCCACATGGCCCTATGAGCTGGCTCTGCATTTCAATAAAATCATAGCTGATCTTCAAACTTCAATCATCATTAATACTTAGAGTTACAATAATATTCTGGCTAAATTTGGTACTGTAGTAATTAACGGAGACTACAAACAGAAATCCTGGAGGGAGGCTTAAACCCACAACTTTTTGATTCAAGAGGTGGAGTGTTACTACTGGATCAAACTGATACTGACTGGAAATTGTATAAAAGGGTTCATTTGTTGTGTTAATGTCTTGAACATAATTAGTACCTTTCAAAACCTCTTAAGCTCATTTTCAATACCAAATAGTCCTTTAAGATATTATCATTCTGGACACTAGAATTTGTTATCCATTCACTTCATCAGAAAATTAACCTTTAATAAGTTAATGAGTATACCAGCTTTGACATTTTTAATTTTTTTTAAACTTAACCGATTTTTCTAATCAACTTTTTCAGAGAGGTTATTGCAAACTTCTGGAACAGGTGGATTTGAACCCAATCTTTGCAGTCCAAGGAGCATGGACACTATCACTGCACCAGAAAAGGGCCGTATTAAAGGAACGACTCCAACCCCAGGGACTTGACCCAGAACCACTGAATGCCTCAGCCTTGACTACAAGTCCAATGCACTGTCCATTGCACCACAGTACCATTTTTTCTACAGATTAAATGTTTATGTTCACCTCACCCTCAATAGCTATTCTTCTTTTCGGCCAATTTTTATTTTCTCTCGTTACAAGATCTTTTACCCGTATACAGATGACGTACTCTTCCAATGCAAATTCTAGAGTGTAAAATTTCAGTAATTCTAGCCAGAGGTGTCCAAGAGAAACGTGATGTGTTGAACCAAACTTCAACGCAGCCTAACAGGAAATGAGAAAGCATGATAAATGATTTATAAGAAGTTTCTTCAAGCCTTTCTGCTTAAAAGATCCATTTAAATTTGCAGTAATAGGCAGGAATCAGAGTTGTGTCAAGATAACAAATTCAACTAACTTCACTGCAAAATTATTAGGTACCATAAAGTTACCTCCAAATTAGGCCCTACAGTGGCCAAATCTCAGCAGAAACTGTACAATAAGAAAACTGAGAATTATAACTATGTATTTTAAAAAAGAATCAGCTGTGAGTCAATATATATTAGAGATAATTACAAAATTAATTTCAGTAATTATTGGTTTATGCTGTGATACCTAGGTGTAGAGAAAGTAAAAATCTAAAACCGTATATTCAAGCAATGCTCACAGACTGCACTTCAGCTAGCTGGATTTAATTCTCACTTGTACTTGTCATTCTGGTCAACTTCTCATTTCATAAATTTCTTCTTAAAAAACTGTGAAACAGTCCTCCATCAAGCTTTCCAATCAACCATCTTAAAAGATTTTTCAGAATATGAGGTGAAATGTGTGAATATTATCGATATTTGAAATTTCAATTCTAACTACGTTAGATGGAAGTTCAAACCTTTAATGGAGGGAGATTTTTCATCGATTCAATTTTTCTCAGATCACATGCACTTCATAGTTAATGCTACAACACAGTAACATCGAGATAATTTCACATTCAGCTCTATCATTTATATTGCTCAATAAATAGCAAAACTTTCAAATAAGAATACATAACAGTACAAAAATTATAACAGTATAGCTTTAGAAATGAATATACTAAACTTACTTTGCCTTGTTTTTCTTTCAATAAACTACTTTGGTTATGAAGTTCAGTGCTTTCCATCTTCTTATTTGAAGATTTTCTATGTTCTGCTTTATTTAAGGTTTTACCATCTCCATTGCTTATATTTTTTGTTTCTCCAGAGTTTGCTGGTCTGTGCTCCCATAATACATATTCATCATTCTGTATTCCCTTCAGGTGATACTCATCAATTCTTTTCAAGTCAAAACCTTCAATCTAGGATTCCAAAAAAGTGACAAATGAACTTTTCCCACTAGCTCAAAAGCAAAATGGGAGGATCAGTTTATGGTGTACATTAAAAAAGAACTCTAGGGCAGAAATTCATCTTGGTTGATGGTGCTAAAATGATAAATTACAGCCAATCCAATACTACACGTTTTGCACCACTGTCTGAGATTAGTTTCTAAACACTTTGGGTTGAATCTTACGTTTTATTTGGCTAGGTCCAGCTTGCAAAGCCTAGCAATTCTCTCGAGTACATTTCCAAATTGCCTCATTAATCACCAACTACACCCCTATGGTGTCTCTCATCTTTGATTTCTGCCCTATTTTATCACAGGCCATTCCTGTGATGAATAAGTCACCACTCAGCAGATATCCTGGAATTCATCAGCATCACCTGCTTCTGCACTATCTTTAAAAGCACATTAGACAAGTACTGGCAGTCCAAAGCTGTTCTGCCCAATACCCGACATTTACTCCAGATATGGCAGACAGGGGAAAAATCAGCACAATGCTTTATGATCCGGGTCCTGGAGGTCCTGCAGAACAGGGTGGTGCCAGTGTGGGACTTCCTCCTCCCCCTGGATCAGCAGTGGGTATGATACAGGACTCTGCCAGCTTCATCAAGGTTGTCATCCCAGTTGGTGCAGTCTCAGTCATTTGGAGAAATGCCCACCACTGTTGGTAGAAGGTAAATGTCCTTCTGCACTCTGCCAACCTAAGTGCCATTATTTTCTCTGTGAAACCTCACACTCACTCTATCTCTGCTAATGTATCTCCTCCTAAGGAACACGCTCCATCGCCATTACTATTGCCTGCAACGTTTTCACTACTTGGTCTCATCTACCCCAACCCACAACACCACTAACCCTGTATGTCTACCGCATGTGCTGCGTACTCATTCACTGAGGATACCTCCATATCTGCACCAACAGTGAAAGCTGCGCCACCTATTTTCATCTCCCATATACCTGCCTCTAGCTCATTCCATGAGGTAAGCAGCTCATACTAGGACAGAAGGACTCAAGGCAGATGTGCCCTGCCCATCATTTGGCTCCTCACCCCTTATGAGGGGAGGATTCTGACTGACCACCCCTGCCAGAGCCTGGCCTGGTTTCAGAGGTTGCACTTGACATACTGTGCTAGGAACTCCTGACCAAAGTCTATCTCTCTTGAGTAAGGCCTGTTGACAACTATGAAAAACTTTCGAGCTTTGAGTCTGTGCCAAAAGGCATGGCAAGACAGCAGTAATATGAGCCTGGTATCTCTGGTTGAGGGAGTGAAATGCAGAAAGGCAAGGCAGGCCAGGGATGCTGTGATCATCCAGACAGGCTCAGACTGAGTGAGCGCTACGAATAGCCCGGAGATGCAGCCTGGTACAATCTATGAACTGGGTGCATGCCCCTGAGCACAAACTGTCCTTGCTGGAGGAGTCCAATGACAGCCCAAGGTGTGGCACTGAAATGCAGAAGTGTCCTATAAGTGGATTAGAGGTGTGCCATGAGAGTTCTCAGAGGCTGACACATCAGCTGTCAATGTCCATGGACATGAGTGAATATGGCCAGTGCCCATGGAGTTTGCCCCAAGATGTTGGTGCCTGTTTTCCAACATGGACATTTTTCAGAACAGGTAATGAGCTGAATCCATCAAGATGCTCGCTTTGGTTTCCTTATTATGTTTGCCCAACATTTGACTTTTTAGGGATGTCTCGTGAGATTGGAGGATGAATATTAATGAGGCGAGTTGTGGTATTAACAAGACATTTAACATGCATTAGTCCTCATCAATTGGCATCTTGCTACTGCCTAGTGAGAGTCTGGCCACGCCGCTTGTGAAAAGCATAAAAGATGGTGTGAGATGATGTTGATATCAAAATAAGTCTAGTCTCATGATTCTGCAACAAATCTTGCCATATTCAGAACGCTATAAAAATCTGCTGACTGATATCACTGATATACAGCAAAAGTACCTGAATGTAAATAAATTATATTGCTGTCATTTTAGAAAAATGTTAGCCACGTGATTTGTCATTTGATGCTTTTTATAAAAAGCTAAACAAGATATGAATCAAAGGAAAACAGAAGAATGAGAGCCCCTCGTAGAAAAAATATAATGATCCTCACCCATGAGCCCAAGTAAGCTGGTAAAAGAGGTTCTTGTCTTTGCTGAAGAAAAAATATCACCATCAATGTAAATGAATAGGAGGGAATGCCACCTTCTGCTTGACAGTCTATGTGGCACACCTAAAATGACAAAGAAGTTGAAAGATGAGAAATAGCTTACTGTCAATACATCTTATGATAATATAACATTTTCAAAAATTAGGCAATGAAGAGTTGTTCCATCATCAAATGACCACTGATGAAGAAAAATGAAAACTATTAAACAATTTTTTTTTTTACAAGACTTTTATTGTGAAGGTGCTTCTCAAACATGTAAGACAAGCGTGAAGTCGAGCCAAAAGGGAAATGGTTGTGAGGACAGAAGTTGTCGAAACGATGGATTTGCGGCAGAGTCCAAAAAGAGCAAGCAGAAAGACAGAGACGTTTAAGGAAGAGAATTTGACAACATTAGGCCTATGAAACAGAACTCAGACCTGCCAATGCTGGATTTGAGAGCACAAGAAAGAAGTAACAGCAACAGCAGCAGCAGCAGAGGAGTGGTGAATTTCAGGGGAGTGATAAGCTGCAGGCGGTTAAGAAGATAGCCAAGAGTGAGATCCCAGAGACATTTAAAGACAAGGGTCAGAATTTTAAATTTGAAATATTATGGGTCTGGGAGTTAATATAGGAAGGATACAGGTGAAGGGTAAAGGCAAAAATGGGAATTAGTGCCGAATTAGATATGAGAACAGACTTTTGAATGGGCTGAGGAATATGTTGTACAAAAGGAAGAATTTAGTGAGATGATGGATTAAAATGATGGAGTTTAGGAGGGATATTGGACAGTAAAATCTGGAAAAGAAAAAGGTATTAATAAGGTTCAACAATAAGTTAGATGAGGTCAGAGCAGACAATTTTATTATATTGGTATTATGTGATTTTCATGTAGTGCAAGCAATGGGATTGGAAAATTGGTTTGGGGACCAAAGAGGTTGTAAGCTCTGATTCAGCCTGAAGCAGCAGTCAGGAAAAGTGAGTCAATTATCGGGGTGTGCGAGTCATGCTAGGGCTTGTGATCTTTCCAATGACTATCTAGGGAAAACTATGGTTCACGTAAAACTCAATTTTAAACAAGCATGCTGATAGTTGAGGACCAGTGAAAGGTTTAGAGAGGACATGGAGAGGTGCTATTTTTGCATAAATAGAAATGGAACTAGTGTCTTTGGAAAATATTGCCAATGGCCAGTATGCAGATGAAAAAGATAACAGAACCAAAGATGGATGCTTACGAACAAAAACAGAAATTGGTGGAAAAACAATTCTAAAGAAGGGTCTCTCCACAGATGCTGTCAGACCTGTTGATTTTCTGGCAATTTCTGTTTTTTGTTTCTGATTCCCAACATCTGCAGTTCTCTGTTTTTTTTCTGTTTTATGGATGCTTAGGAAGCCCCTGAGATGACAGTAGGGTGGGAAGAAAAGCCATTACCATTGACTTGGTACCAAATTCAAATTGATACCAGGAAAGGGAAAATTCAGGCCACTGAAATCACTAGATCTTTTTGGGTTACTTTCTTCAAGCTCAGTGCTGATTGTTATTTTGCTACTGACTGCGAAATAGGAGCCAACAGTAGTTCATTATTGCTAAAAAGGCAATTGTAGTGCATGGAGTAGTACTGAGGAACAAATTTACAATAGTCTTCTGACAATGCAACCCCTCCCCTTCCAAAACTGCATTGAAAATTCAATCTAAATTACAGCCCCAAGTCCTAGAGCAGCATTTAAACCAACAGCTAACTCAAATGCTTCAGTGAGCTACTCTCTCACTTGACAGACTCAAGAATGACTCAGTGTGCATCTCCATTGTGATTAAGTCAAAACATTTGATTCAGAAGCAAGATACTCACCCTTGCCCAACACCGAAATGCTAGAACTAGCGGGATCAGCCGAGGCTCCAATTTGGCCAGAGCTGCTAGCAGGTTAGTAGTAAGGCAGGCCACATCGTTCCCTGCACTGACTTTGCAAATCAGACCACTGTAGATGAAGAGAATAAGGGCACTCTGAAAACTGTTTCTACAGATTATTGCACTTAAAAGAATAAACTGATTTTGTTTTTGCATGATTTAGTCATTTTAATTCAATTGTTAAATATTTGACAAGCAGCTACAAGGTTGATTTTTGAACTTGAATGCAGCCATTCCTCCACGGAACACATCTGCTACACTCAGTTGAGAATACGGAAGGAAACCAACTGGCTAGTAAATTCTATCCACTGCACCTCCTATAATATTACGCTGCGTGTTCTGTTTACATTGAGATGACCTTAATTTGGGTCATTATACTCTCTTTTATGAACCAGACAGTTTGAATGTAATTATTCAATGAGGAGTGGAAAGGTGAAAAGGCTATTATGGCTAACTGTAGGGCTGCAATTTAGAGCATGGGGCCTAAACCTGTAAGGCAAAGCTGAATGACAGCACAAATTCAAGGATGTGCATGTATGTTGCATTTTCCACGATATCAAGAGATCCTAAAATGCTTTTATAGCTAATGCAAATATTGAAATTTAGCCAATATTGGAACTATAGACAAATACTGCAGCTGATCTGTGAATCCTAAACTTACACAAATAGCAATGAGATAAATGGCCAGATAATCTGCCAATGTTGAGGGGTATATTTTGATCAAGACAAAGGGAGCATTCTCCTTTTTCCTTGAAATAGTTTATGCCTATTTCAGGGACAGAAATAACCCTGGTTTAATTTTTCACCTGAAGCCACCTTTAAAACTTCAGAAGGACCTTACTATTCCACTTAACTGTCAGCTTGTATTATGTACTTATGTTTCTAGAAAACAACTTAAAGCTAGAGTCTTCAGACTCAAGAGACTACAGTGTGAACACAGAGTGAACAAGTTTAAAAACAAACCATTAGGAAAGAAATATAGATTGAACACACGTCTATGCATTCCTACACCATATCTAAAATTTGAATTCAAATATTTTAATCCTCATCAAATCAATACCAATTATTTATCATTAAACTACTGGGATTATTGTCTTGATTTATTGAGAAACTGGCATATCTTGTTGTGAGTTAAATTCTACTTTAAATAGCAATAATAATATAGTCACTTCAATCACGTGCGATGTACTTGAGTATTTACATGCATGTCAATTTGGATGTTTATTATTAGTGAATGCCTTTCACTGAAAGGTGAGAATCAACCTACACGGTTATAATTAAAGCAACATCTCTACATTAAAGGGCATGTTATGCAAATTAGACATTTACTGTACAAAGGGTATACAGCATATACAATTATTTGTCAAGAATTTGATAAGTAACATATCCTAGAGGTTTTAAGAAATAAAAACTGAATATATACGATGAAAACAAGACAAAATTTTGAAGGACAGTGGATTTGTCAGGACCCTAGATAAAAAAAAGTAAAGGTTCAATGGAAACCTTTAATTTGACTGAATGGATGATTCAGTACAACTGACTCTGTGGTCTAAGGTATTAGATTATCCCTCAAAGTCAAGCATCAACCATATCATGCTGTTTCTCATGCTGTATCTTCTGTATATTCTAAATTATATGCAAGAAAATTCCATAATCATTTGGAAGAAAGGAATAAAATAAATTTTCCCTGTAATTACAGGGTACACAAACCTTTGTATATCCCTGCAGGAGATAATTGGAACTTTGGCATGGAAATCAGACTCGACATCTGAATATAAAGCTGCAAGGTAATGTTTTAATACATTAAGGATAAAGGCAACAAAAATCATAGAATCATAGAATCCCTACAGTGTGGAAACAGGCCACCGGCCCAACAAGTCCACACCAACTCTCCGAATAGCATCCCATTCAGACTTACCCCCCCTACCCTATCTGTGTAACCCTGCATTTCCCATGGCTAATGCACCTAACCTACGCATCCCTGGATACTATGGGCAATTTAGCACAGCTAATCCACCTATTCTGCGCATTATGCATGATTTAAAAATTACTGACAATATATGGATGTTATGTTTTTTCCAATTTCAGACTGAATACGAATGATTCTTTCTTAAAAAGAAAAATCAATCTATTTCAGAATAGAAGAGTTACTAGACTGAAAACAGCCAAAGTTCATATATTTGGTATTTTTTATTGGTTAAAGGAAGGCCAGCATTTATTGCTTATCGTAATTCCCTCAATAAGGTGGTAGTAAGCCACCTTCTTGAAATGCTGCTGCACTTGTGGTGCAAGGACACCCACAATGTTATCAGTTCTGATAATTCCTGTTAGGTATACTATATTTACAATAGACTACATATCAAATCATTCAAATGCTGTAATCAAAAATGTTGTCTTCTGAAAGAATCACATGTAATTGCTAACCAATTTATCGATCATTTTTCTTGGAAACCTATTATATCAACCAATTGCTCAATATTGTTCCCAAGATTTATTTTAAATCTATATCTTCTTCAAGTATAGGCCACGTACTATGTTGCTATTCTGGACAAGGTGCATCAGCTTGTTATGATGTACACCATCTCGTCCCAATTTAAGACACATAGAAACAACAATCACTTCACCTTTCAACATCATCTTTTCCACTGCACATTTAGATTGATGATAATTACAACTGTTACGTACACGACGTACACTAACTGAATATATGTTGAAAATAAATGATAGACCAACATCCAATACATGCATTTAATCAGAATTTGTTGAGCAATATTATAGAAACACACTTAATTATGTTAATTATGGTTTCAGAAACCATTGTTGATACAGAATCATTGTGGTGCAGAAGGCCATTCAGCCCATTGTGTCCACGCTGACTCTCCAAATGAACATTATGACCAATCACTTGTCTTTTCACTATAACTCTCTGTATACTAACATAAATTAATGAACAGTAAATGATTATGTCATCAAGTTAGCATCTTACGATCAGTACCAGAATAAATATATCAAATCTTTACAGTTATTTGGAAAAGGACTGCAAAACAAGGCTTCCAAGGATTGCCGGATGTCTTGTGTAGGTTGATGCTATATTATCTCAAGACAAAACTAAGAGGACATCTTTCTGATGTAATTCACTGCAGGCCAGGCCAAAAGATAGATGAGGTCCATCATCATCATCATTATAATATGTGGTTTGCCCTTCAAACACAGCCTCAAACACTGATTGAAACCACAGAAGTGAAAAGCCACACTTCAGAATTCTCATTGGACTACCAAAGCACCTTATTTGGAAAGTGGCTTGACACTGCACTGGAGGTCACATGATAAGGCAGGCATATTTGCTCCTCGCTAAAAGAGGTATGAGCAGAATTCAAACTGGCATTCAAGAGAATTCCATCAGAGTGAGAGTCCTGCTAGTAAAGTAATCAGAACTCTGTTTATAACTGCAATATCTTGAAAGAGAAAGGAGGTCTCCTTACTCCAACCTGTTCCACTTTCAAGTTCCCCTGAAAAATCCACCTTTAGGCAGATCAATTACTCGAACCTTTGCAGCTACTCAGAAATCTCTCAGATTTCAAGAACTTCACTCCGGCCAATTCATCAGTTCAATTAAGAAACATCAGGCCTGTGCCATAATAGGAGGCTGGGTTAAATTTCATTTTTATAATTACTGTTTTATCTTTATCTCTATCTATATTGTGTGTGTGAGATGATGTGGGTGAGTCGAATTAGTGAGAGTCACATTTTTGTTATCCTATGGAGAAAGTGTGTGAGAAAAAAATTAACTTTCTTCAATTTTAAATGCAGAAAAATTTGCTGCTTGGCAAATAAAAGTAAATAACTAAATATGATATCCATGACACCAGCCTCCATGTGACACTGTATGGCCACAATCAGGAACTCTACATGTGGAAGCTCACTTTGTGGCTCCACCCAATGTCCCCACTTTCTTGACAAAACAGTTTATAATAGTCACGTCTTGAAATATCAAAAGTAGTCAGTAAACTTACAAGTGTTTTTAATAATGTCCAGCACTTGAATCAAAACATCTGGCTGATTTAACTGCAAAAGAAACAATAATGGATAAAGCTAAATTCCTACAATTCTACAAAGGAAGAATCAAAAGTCAATTCTTTAAACCTTCAAAATGCATAACAAAATACATTATTTTAATCATGTTTATTAAGCATTACAGGAGAAGTGGAGATCTTATAATGCTTTGTCTTTTATTATTATCCTTTATTATTCTTGTTGGTGTTGCTAGCTAGACTAGCAATTATTGCCCATTCTCAACTGCCCAGATGACAGTTAAGAGTCAACCACACTGGTGTGGGTCTGCAGCCAAAACAGGGAAGAATTACAGATTTCCTTCTGTAAAGGGGATTAGTAAACCGGAAGGGTTTTTACAACAATCAGCGCTACATGGTTGTCATTAGGATAGTGCTTTTCATTCCAGATCTTCAATGAATTCAAAATTTTAACATCTGCCATGGTGGGAGATAAACTCATGACCCCAGAATATAAACCTGGGGCTCTGGATTACTAGTTCAGTGACATTACCACTACACTACCATCTCCCCTATACAAATCAATTCCAGAATACATTCAAGAGATGCTTATACTGATCAAATGTTATCACTTCATTTCAGGGATGCATAAGTCATGAATTTGAATCAAAATCACAAATTTCCTAAAAGAATCTAATAATCTGACACCATCAAATCTTTCACCAGTTTAATTTCACTTACCATGCACTTCCACATTTTGTTTGCTAAGTTATAAGATTTGGCTCCTCCAAAATAACAGACAGTTAGTGTTCCCAGTCAGTGCAAGGCGTACGAAAGACTTTTGGAGAATGAGCCATTTGCAGAACTGCAATATGTCAGGAAGCAAGTTCTAGCATGTTATCAGAAAGTGCCTTTCGTAAAGTAAAGGTTTCCTTTTGAATGAGGATGATTTGTTATGAAAGGATTTGATGTCAACATCGACAAAGGAGCAATAGTAGAAGTAATCAAAGGATATAACTAATTTTAAAACAATATTTTGTTTTAAGTAAGGAAATGATTTCAAATCCAGCCTGAAATCTAGAATGTCTCATGCTGTGGCACATTTCCAGCTCTTGGGGTCGGTTATTGAACCTATCAAAAACAAGCACTTAAGAGTCCCAGGTTGTGAGTGGATGCGGACAACGTTTCTGATTGGTAAACTCAGCACTGAATTTTACCAGGAATTTGAAAGGCTTCTGACATGATTTTGTTGCCACACTCCATATTTTGAGTCCTGATGTATGATACATGTTTATGTGTCATAAAAGTGTAAATTGAAACATGTCGTATCACTTACATGGGAAGGGAATTTTACATCAATGTTGATGTCACTAGTTTTGAAAGCAAACCTTGTAAGACAAGAACCATACAACCTCAACGAGCAATCTGTAAAACAAATAAAAGCAAAAGATATTAACAAAGATTTATCTAGACTCAGCTGGGTAGGTAAACATTGTAGTTCATTAACATCCTTTCCATCCCTTCACTTTCCTGAAGAGAAAGCTGGCATTTTAGCTTGCTTCAACTATAACTTTAGCAATTACTATATACTCTTCCTCTATTATAACTAACTCTAAATTCATCTCTGCCAGCTCTATTGGAGACTCCGTTTCCTGGACTGCAAATAGTTTTCTAGTTTGATGGCTTCCTTTCCATGATTCCCAGTTTGAAGCCGTTGTCAACTTCTATTTCCAATCCATCCTTGCTTTCCTTGAAGTTTGTATTCACTGTATTCATTCTATCTTTCTGAAAGAAATGATCACACTTCCCTGAGTGCTATTATACTGCCATTATCACTTTCGCAAGTTAAGAAAGTTGTTATTATCTATCAAATTGTCTATAACTTTGAATATCTTAATTTAAAAACTGAAATGAGCAACACATGCAGCACAAATCAATTTTGACAGATTCAATTTTGAAGATGAGTGTTCATTCATAAGTAAATGTTATTCCACAAGATTTGAACAAGGAGCTGGCGTAGGCCATACAGCCTCTCGAGCCTGTTCTGCCATTTATAAGATCATGGCTAATCTGATTGAAACCGCAAATCCATATCCCTACCTACCCCCAGAATGTTTTATTCTCTTGTCTGCAAGCCTAGCTGTCCAACCTTTCCTCACGAGATAGTCTGCTTATTTTAGGTTTTATTCTGGTCAACCTTCGCTAAACAGCTTTCAAAGTATTCAATATGAGTAATAATTCCATAATTAATAATTAATAAGATGACTACTACAGTACTCCTGAATGGGCTCACCAGTGCCCTGTATACCTGGAGCATAACCTCCCTACTTACATATTCAATTCCCCTCTGTAATAAGTGTTAACATTTTATTAGCTTCCCTAATTACTTGCTGAACCTGCACACTAACCTTTTCTGATTCATACAGGAAGACAGCACTGTATCTCAGAGCTCTGCAATTTTGCACATTTAGAGAAAATTAATTTTTTTTCCTGTTGAAACAGACAATTTTACATTTTCCCATATTATACCGCATCTGTCACATCTTTACACGCTCACTTAACCTATCAATATCCTTTTGTAGCCCCATGTCCTCTTCACAACTTACTTTTCTACCTACCTTTATGCCATCAGCAAATATGGCAACTAAACCTTCCATCCCTTTATCCAAGTCATTTATATAAATTGTAAACAGTTGAAGTCACATTACACCTTATCACCCAGATACTCCAACCACCCCCACTCCCCGTTAGCCAGCCAATATCCTATCTATGCCAATATGCTACTCCCCACATCACGAGCCTTCATTTTCTCCAAGAACCTTTGAGGTGGCACTTTATTAAATAACAACTAGGAGTTCCCTGTTATCCACATCATATCACTTTATCAAAGAAGATCAACAGATTGGTTAAACATGATTTCCATTTCACAATACCATGTTAACTCAGCCTTATTACCTTGAAGTTGTGCAAGTGCCCTGCTCCAAGTTTTTAATACAAGCTTCCCATATTTTTCTGTGGTAGATATTAAGTTGACTAACTTGTAGTTTCCTGCTTTCTGTCTCCCTTCCTCTTTGAATAAAGGAGTTACATTTACTTTCTTTCAATCAAAGGGGACTCTTTCTCCAAATCAAGGAAGTTCGGAAAATCAACACTAAAGCATCAACCATTCCACCAGCCAATTTTGTTTTTACTCAGTACTACTTCACTGGTGACTACAATTTTCCCGAGTTCCTCACACCTCTATTTATTGCTGTTTCTTGGATATTACATATGTCTTCTACAGTGGAAAATGTTGCAAAATACTGATTCAACTCATCTGCCATTGTCTTATTTTCCATTATTAATTGTCCAGTCTCACTTTCTATAGGACCAATGCTTACTTTACTAACTCTTTTCTTCCTAAATGTTTATAGAAACTCAAAACATCTATTTTTATATTTGTTGCTAGTTTTCTCATACTCTAATTATTCCTCCTTACTAATTTTTGGTCGTTCTTTCTGGTTTTTTTATATTCTGTCTTATCTTCTGACCTAACATCTGTCCTTGCACAATTATGTGTTTTGACTTTTGGTTTAAGATTATTGTTAATATTTCTAGTCAACCAAGGATGGTGGGTCTATCCCTCAGAATTTTTCTTATTCATTGGAGTGCATCTATACTACGTATTCTGTAATATCCCCTTAAATGTTTGCCACTGCAAGTCTATTGACCAATTCTTTAACCTAATTTGCCAATTCATATTAGCACTGCTTTCATATCCCCATAATTTCCCTCATTTAAATTTTTAAAAATAGTTTTGGGCACACTCTTCTTTCCCTCAAACTGACTGTAAAAATCATATTTTGATTGCTGCTACCTAAGACGCCTTCATATGTGATCATTTATTAATCCTGCTTTGTTGCATAATATCAGGTGTGATATAGACTGCTCTCTAGTTGTCTCTAGAATATGGTGCTCTAAGAAACTATCCTGAAAACATTCTAGGAACCTCACACCTAGGCTAACCTTTCCCATCTGACTTTTCCAAACCATACGTAGATTAAATTTTCCCATGATTATCATCATGTCTTTCTGACAACCTCCCATTATTTCTTCTTTTATGCACTATGCTGTATGATTACTATGAGGGGCCTGTACTCAAATTCCACAAATGACTACATACCTGTTTAATTTCTCATTGGTAACAGAGCATCCCTTCAGCATTTCCTTGCCCCTGGTCCTTCCTAAATGCCTTAGACCATTCAAGATTCAGGTCCCAATTAATGCCATCCTGCAGCTATGCCTCTGTAACAGCTGTCAGATTGTACTTCTTTATTTACATTTGTGCTCTTAGTTCATCAGTTTTCTTTCCAATGTTATATGCATCAGATATGAAGCTTACAATCTTCTCTACTTCCTCAGTTATGCAGCCAGTAAGAACACGACTGTCGTCATGATTCAAGTGGAGACCATCCTATTGTTAGAGATCGCATTTTTGCCAGTAGTGTGGCAATACCAATGAACCAGAACTCACTTCCCTCTCACCAGTCTTTAAGCCAAGCATTCATCTCTCTAATCTGATTCGCGCATGCCAGTTTGCACATGGGTAAGGCAATAATCCAGAGTTTATGACCTTTTCTAGTTCTGTTTCTTAATCTGGCATCTAGTTCCTCATACTTACTGTGCACAGCCATCGCCTTTGTAATGCCTACGTCGTTAATATCTACATGGATGATGACAACTGGATTCTCACTCTCTCAGTGCACGTTCCTCTCCAGTCCTGAGCAGATATCATAAATGTTGGCACTGGGCAGGCAATGCAGTCATTTGGATTCTTATTCTTGTTGCAGAGAACGGTGTTAATCTCTCTGATTATATTGACCATCACTACGACTATATTCTTTCTCCTCTCACTTGAATGTCAGTCCCGTACCACCGTGCCTTGGTCAGTTAGCTTTTTCAACATCCAGCCTCCAATTTCATTCAGACAAGCTGAAAGAATCTCAAGATTGTTGGGAACAATTGCAAAGACTGACTCCGGCCCCCGGGTGCTCTTAACTGCCTCACTCACAGCCATACCCTCCTGTCCTTGGAATACCAACTGAACCTGATGATCCAATCCTAAGATTGCCTCCTGGCACAAAGACTCTCGGCACTCTCCCTAATTCCAGATGATTCACAATTCCTCTAATTCAGTCTCCAGCATATAAACCCTGAGCCAAAGCTGCTCAAACTTCAAACACTTACTACAGATGCATTTGCACTGGAATGAACTGACATCCAGGAACCCCTACATACTGTAGCTGTGACACTTCACTGTCTATGACCAGCTGTAGAATATAACACAAAGCAATTCAGACCTGGCAAATGTTGCTGAATAATTTTCTCCATTTCATTCACAATATTCTTCCGGACTTGGAATTCTTGCTCAGAGATCCCTTCTTGCTGTGCAGCTTGTAGCACAGCAGAATTTAATGCAGCCAGATGGTCAGGAGTTGGTGGTATTAGATTACGAAGTTCATTTTCTTCTTGCTTCTCCTGGAGGCAGAGGACAATGGAAAAAAATGATATCAAGAAATCTGACAGCTCTATTGCTATATGGTGGCACAGTAGCTCAGTAGTCAGCATCACTGCCTCACAACTCCAGGGACCCAGGTTCGATTCCAGCCTTGGGTGACTGTCTGTGTGGACTTTGGACATTGTCCGTGTGTCTGTGTGGGTTTTTACTGGGTGCTCTGGTTTCTTACCACATTCCAAAGATGTGCAGGCTTGGTGGATTAGCCATGCTTAATTGCCCTGTAGCGTCAAGAAGCGTGCAGGCTAGGTGGATTAAGCATTGGAGTTGGGTCTAGCTGGGATGCTCTTCAAAGGGCCGGTGCAGACATGTTGGGCCAAATGGCCTCCTTCTGCACTGGAGGGATTCTATGATTCTATACAGCTCATGAATGAAAAGATCACAATATGATACTTCCTTTGATAATTGATTTTATGTGACAGTACAGCCATACACAAAAGATACAAAGTATCACAGTAATAAAGCATTTGATGCAGGCTTACTGCAAGATTAATAAAGAGTAAACATTTTAGAATACAATGCAAATCTACAACAAATGAAAGCACTTACTGCAATATTTTTCTTATGCCGCTTTTCCTTTATATGCTTATGAGCACCCTGGATATTTTCAATGTGAACTAGGCAAAGTTTGCATAGGTACTGACATGAAGGATATTCTGACGAACGCTATTAAACAAAAAATATGATACACATTCAGTATGACTAGAAACATTACAATATAGTGAATTATTAGCTCATAAAGAATATTTGATGGTGAGTATTTCTATCAGTCAAAAGATCAAGGTTATGAGAAAGCCCCATACTCCTAAGTCACTAAGAACTTTCAAACAAGCAATGTTCTTAACCTCATTAGTGAGGCCATTATTATTGTCTATGCATTGAACAAATATATCACCTTACATGCATTGCTATGAAATCCTAGAACAGCAGCTATCTCCCCTGCATGAATGATCATTTTTAGCTTTGCACTTGCAAATTTTTATTACTGTGGCCATTCAGTGCAACTTTCACACTCAATCAGTTAAATCATTAAGTATAAACATTCATATTTTACCAATTTTACACTTATTATAAATCACCAAGATTGCAAAATATTCACAAAATACACATTAATACAATTTCTCAAAAGAAGGGGATAAATCAGATTCAATTTTCAGATAAAATTGTAAACCAGTATTGCAACGGTTAAAATATTGCACTACTTAATAGTTTTTCCACTGGATTACAGCACTACAAACAAAAAGCACTTGACAAATTCAATGTCACAGGAAAACTATAATTCCCTCAACATTTTCTTGTTATTCATGTTTTAAAAACACCTGAATTTTAGTAAACATTCAAACCTAAAAGTTGGAAAAATGACTTATAAAATCTAAAATCATAGACAATAAACAGTTATGGGTTAATTGTATTATTCCACAGAAAGAAGAGTTTCAATGTTATCCAGTTTTCTGTGAGAATGTGTGAAGAAATACAAAATTCACAGGAAGAAAAAGACCAGACTCTCCACCAAGTCTTCCTCATGCCTCATGACGAATGGAGCACCAGTCAATCCTACAGCAACTCCCCCTCTCCCTGCATAATGATGCTACCAAGCCAAATTCAGACAGGATTTAAAATGTAGTAATTTTCTTACAATTCAAATATCATAAAAAACTATTGAAGGTAATTAGATATTTAAGAGACTTGAGCACAAAATCTTTGCCAGCATTTCAGTGCAGTGTTGTCATTACTTAAACTGATAGGATGGGTTTCAAGTTTCATCTCCACGAGGGAAAGATTGAGCAGAAGGCAAACACATCCTCACAGATGCTCAGAACCATTGTCATTTACACCAAAGAAGGATGCCATGTTTACGTTGGTTCTTTGCTAAAACTATTCAAAATCAATCCTAGACAATAATTGTGTGACACATTCAATTTTGACCTTCCTCTATTGCTCCAAAAGACAGAGGTTATGATATTGTAGTAATGTCACTGGACAATAATCTACACGGGAACATGGATTCAAATTCCATCACACTGACTGGTAGAATGTGAATTCAACTAATCAATCTGCAGACAAAAACTATTTGGTACCCCTCTTGTGGTGCAGTGATAGTTTGTCCCTACCTGTGGACCAAGAGACCCGGGATCACATCCCACCTGCTCCAGAGGGGTGTAATAACATCGCTGAACAGGTTGATTAGAAAAAATTGGTCAAGTGATTTGAGGGATGTTGTGCTGCAGTGAAAGTGTCCCTACCTCTGAACCAAGATATCCAGGCTCAAGTCCCACCTACTCCAGAGGAATGTAATGACACCACTGAACAGGTTGATTAGAAAGTATCTCAAAAGCTATCTGCACTGATGACGGCCAAATCGACTGTCCTAAAAAAAACTACCTGGTTCACTAATGTACTTTAGGGAAGGACATTTTCTGTCATTACTCGGTCTGGCCCATATGTGACTCCAGAACCACAGTAATGTTGGTTGGCTCTTAAATACCCTATGAAACAGATAGACAAGCCACTCAACAAGAAAGCAAAGAACTGTGGTTGCTGGAAATCTGAAACAAAAACTGAAATCATTGGAGAAACATTGATTCTACTTTCTCTCCACAGATGCTGCTGAATTTCTCCAGCAATTTCTGTTTTTGAGACGAGCCACTCAGTCATATCAAAGCACAATGAGGTCTAAAAGGACCACCCAGCATTGATCTAGGCATCAGAAACATCAAAGGCAATCCCAGTCTTGCCAAGTTCTCATTACTAATATCTGGAAGCTTGAGCCAAGATTAGGAGAGCTGGCCCTCAGCCTAGTTAAGCAACAATTTGTAAGGAATGATTGGCTACGTATGACTGTATTCCAGGCACCACCATCAAGATCCTCGGTATATCATTTCCTATCATCAGGACACAACCAGCAAAGGTAGTAATTGCACTTGAGTCTTCAATATTGACTCCAAACTATATGAAGTCTCATGACATCAAGACATCAAGGAAACGTCCTGCTGATTTTCACCTACCATCTCCTCTCCTCCTTGTTCTTGAAATGGATGATTCAGTACTCCCTACATTTAACATCAATTGGAAGAAGGATTGAGGGTGACGGCAAGGTCTCGGAAAGTACTCTGAGAGGGGAAATTCAATGTCCATCATCAGGAGTAGTTCAGTAAAATTGCTACTGACCATGTTTTTCAGTCCTAACAATGGTTGATAGACAGGATCTGTGCAGGTGATGAAGAAACCAAGAGGGAAGAATGTCCTTGACTTCATCCTCCTCAACTTAATTGTTGTCAATTACAATATTGCTAGAAGTGACCATCACACAGTCCTTGTGGAGGCAAGTCCTGCCTTCACATGAAACATTCACTCCATCATGCTGTGTGGCACTATCACCATCCTAAAGGGGATAGATTTCAAACAGATCTAGCAACTCATAGCTAGATATCAATGAGCTGGCGTGGACTATTAATAGCATCAGAATTATATTCCACTTGTAACTGTTTGTAACCTCTTGCGCAGTACATCCCCCACTGTATCTTTACCATCAAGCCAGAGGATCAATCATGGTTCAATGATGAGAACAGGGTGGGTATGCCATGATAACCACCCGGTATACCTAAATATAAGGTATCAATGCGGTGAAGCTACAATACAGGATTACTTCCATGACAAACAATGGACAGTTAAGCAATCTCACAACTGATGAATGATCCTCAATAATGGAGGAGGCCAGCATATCGGTCATTTGCAACGACCTTCAGCCAGAAGTCCCGTGTGCATGATCCATCTCAGCCTCCTCCTGAGGTCCTGAGCATCACACAGGCCAGTCAATTCGATTAATTCCTCATGATATGAAGAAATATTTGAATGCACTGAAAAACATACAGCAATAGAACTGAAGACTTGCGCTTCAGAAGCAGCTGCACTCCTAACCAAACTGTCACAGTATAGTTATCACACTGGCATCTATCTGGTTGTCAAAAATTGTCAAGGTATATCCTGTCCATAAAACATAGACCAAATATCGCAACATCAACCTACTCTCAATCACCAGTCAAGTGAAGGAAAGGATTGGCATCAATGCTATGAAATTGCTATGACTCAGCAATTAATCAGTGATAACGTACTCACTGATGCTCAGTGTGCGTTCTGACTGAGCCACTCGGTTCCTGCCCGTGTTACAACGTTGATTCAAATGTGGACAAAAACGCTGAACTTAAGTAAACGTGGCTGTCTTTTACATCAAGCTAGTATATGTCAGGGTGTGACATCAAGGAACCCTTGCAAAACCAAAATTGATGGGAATTGGGAGATAACTCTGCATTTGCTGGAGTCATACCTACCACATCGGCACATAGTTGTAGTTTATGGAGGTCAATCATTTCAGTCCCTGGACATCCCTGCAAGAATTTCTCAGAATAGTGACTTCAGCTAAACCATCCCCAGATGCTTCATTAATGATCTTCCCTCCGTGATAAGGTCGGGATGTTCACTGATGATGGGCACAACGTTCAGCACCTGGTATGACTTTGCAGATATTGAAGCAAGTGCCAGACAATGACCACATATGACAAGAATCTACTCTTCAGCCCTTGACATTCAATGGTACTACCTTCACCGAGTCCCCCACTATGAACATTCTGAAGGCTACCACTGACCAGAAACTGAACTGAACCAGCCATACAAATACTGTGGCTGCAAGAGCAGGTCTGATGCTGGGAATTGTACAATGATCTACTCCTGACTCAACACAGTCCAACCACCAGAGTCGACAAGGCACAGTCAGAATTACGAGAGAATACTCTCCATTTGTTTGACTAAGTGCAGCACCAACAATACTCAAGGAGCTTGACTCATCCAGGGCAAAGCAGGCCACTCTCGCCAGTGTGTATCCACGTACAAATGTTCTTATATTTACTCAACAGCTCCTTTAACAGCACCTTCCAAGCCCGTGAGTTCTACCATTTAGAAGTAGTACATGGGAATACTAACAGGCACAAGTTCTCCTGCAAATCCTGACTCAGAATTGTATCAACATTACTTCGCTCTCTCTGGGTCAATATCCTGGAAACTCTTCAATAACAACAATGTGAATGTATCTGTGCCATAAGCACTACAGCAGTTCAAAAGGTGGTTCAAATCCACCTTCGTCAAGGTAGTTAGGGTTCGGCAATAAATGCTGGCCTACCCAGCAACATCAACATCAACTGAACTAATAAATAAAGCAAAAATCAAATTTTACAGTTCATCAGCAATAATGTTACATTATTAATAATACATATACCAACAGTGCTACATTAAGGGACACATCCTTAAACAGCGTACTTGACAAGAATCTCCCCAAAAATGTACACTTGTATATATATCAGCATTATTCATTCTTGGCTTTAACTTAACTTTAATACCACTGTAACCTGAATTGTATTTTAACAGCAAATCATGTCCTACTTTTTCCAGACGAGAGATATAATCCCTTTCCAGTCTTTCCTCTGCTTGTTTCAGTCCAAGCTGCTGTTCTGCTGTCATTTTAGACTCATCAATCACTGGTACACTTTCTGGATAGTTTTTCTCGAAAGGATTTGCTCTGTTTGCATTTGTAGCAGTTGTTTTACCTGTAAATTATAAATGCACAATAGTAACTTGATACAGGCGTACTCTAAATTAAAGCCTTGACAAGTATGATCAATATGTAGTGAATTTGACAGGAAGCAATATTCCTAAAAGGTGGCAATATTCCTCAAAGGTGGCGGTTTTATGCATTTGTTGTAAGCATTCTTTGTGGAATTATCATGTAGTTTGAATTCGTGAGTCTACTGCATCGAATAACTCACCAATTCGGCACTAAATTGTTTGCTCAAAGGTCACAGGATGCTGGTTGTTCAAAAGTGCAAAGTATTATTTTGGCATATTGAGGTAGCTCTTCTGAAGTTCTAGCTGGTTTATAGTCTAGAGACATAGAGATGTTCAGCACAGAAACACACCCTTCAGTCCAACTCGTCCATGGCAACCAGATATCCTGATAAATCTACTGCCATTTGCCAGCATTTGACCCATACCCTCTAAATACTTCCTATTCATATACCCATCCAGATGCCTTGTAAACATTGTAATTGTACCAGCCTCCACCACTTCCTCTGGCAGCTCATTCCATACACACACCACCCTCGATGTGAAAAAGTTGCCCCTTAGGTCCCTTTTATATCTTTTCCCTCTCACCTTAAACTTATACCCTCTAGTTTTGGACTCCCCCACCCTGGGGAAAAGACTTTGTCTATTTACCCTATCCATGCTCCTCGTGATTTTGTAAATCTCTGTAAGGTCACCCCTCAGCCTCTGACGCTCCAGGGAAAATAGCCTCAGTCTATTCAGCCTTTCCCTACATCTTAAACCCTCCAATCCTGGTAATATCCTTATAAATCTTTTCTGAAGCTTTTCAAGTTTCACAACATCCTTCCTATAGCAGGGAGACCAGAATTGCACACAGTATTCCAAAAGTGGCTTAACCAATGTCCTGCGTAACCGCAACATGACCTCCTATACTCAATGCACTGCCCAATAAAGGCAAACATACTAAATGCCTTCTTCACTATCCTATCTACCTGCGACTCTACTTTCACTAAAAGATATACTTCTTGCATCAAATCATAGCGTACCTTACAGTGAAATAACTGATCAGATAGAAAGAATTCTATTCCCTAGCTGTAACATTGCTCACAAAATGTTAAAAAAATTGTGAGGAACTAATTACTCTTTCTTCCAAGACCTGAGATGAAATCAAAACTGACATGAAAGTATTTTATTCAGTCACAATCCAGGTCCTATTGGGAATGACATTATGGAGTAGAGTCAGAGAGTCATACAGCAGGAAACAGACACTTCGGTCCAATTCACCCATGCCGATAAAGTTTCCCAAACGATACTAATCCCATTTGCCTGCATTTAGCCCATATCTTTTTAAACCTTTCCTATCCGTGTACCTGCCCAAATGTCTTTTAAATGTTGTAACTGTACCTGCATCTACCACTTCCTCTGGCAGTTCACTCCATATATGAACCACCCTTAGTGTGAAAAAATTGTCCCTCAAGTTCCTTTTAAATCTTTCTCCTCTCACCTTAAAATTATGCCTCTAGTTTTGAAGTCCCCAACCCTAGGGAAAAGAACTTTGCTGTTCACCTTATCTATGCCTCTCATGATTTTACAAACCTCTGTAAGGTCACCCCTCAACCTCCAATGCTCCACTGAAAAAAAATCCCAGCTTCTCCTTATAACTTCAAACCCTCTAGTCCCCATAACATCAATTATTAAGGAAGTAATAGCAGCACATTTGGAAAATGCAACGGAAATCGTATCTGACTAATTTATTAGACTTTTAAATAAGTCTCAACCAGAGTGGATAGAGGGGAGCCAGTAGATGTGTTGCATTTGGAATCCCAGAAGGTTTTTGACTAGGTCCATCACAGAATGTTATATCATAACAGTCCACGGTGTTGAAGATAGTATACTGGCATGGATAGACAATTGGCTCATGGGCAGGAAACAGTGAGTGGGAACAAGGGGATCTTTATCAGATTGGCAACCTATAACCAGTGGGGTTCCACAGGGCTCATTTCTGGGACTACAACTGTTTACAATATATATGAATGAGGAAGTGAATGTACAGTAGCAAAATTTGCAGATGACACAAAAATAGGTAAGCAGGCAGGTTGTGAGAGGGATACAAACTACTTACAGAGAGCTATTGATAGGCAAAATGTTGGCAAGTGGGGTATAATGTGGGAAATGTGAAGCTACTTATTTTGGAGGGAGAACAAAACAACAGAATATTATTCAAATGGAGACAAACTGCAGGAAACTGCGACAAAAGGACAAGGGGGTACTTGTGCATGAAATACAGGGAGTTAGCATACACGCGCAGCAGGTAATCAGGAAGGCTAACAGAATGGTGGCCCTTATTTCAAGGGGGTTGGAATATAAAAGTAAGGACAGTTTCTGCAACTGTACAAAGTCCTGGTGAGACCACAACCGGAGTGCTCTGAGCAGTTTTTGTCCCCTTATTTAACTTAGTTCTAATGAGCTATCTCACTCAGAGGAAAGGAGAAAAAAAACTGTCACTCAGCGCTAAACCCTGTCACATACGATTTTACTTGATGAATGCTCAATACTAATAGTGAATGCTAAAGTGCCTCTCATATCTCCGGTCCTAACAATCCTGCGTTACCACCCTTTTAGGCAGTGAGTTCCAGATACCCACAACCCTCTGGGTGAAAAGTTTTTCCCACTAAACCACCTCCTCCTTACCTCAAAACTATGGTCCCTGGTTATTGACCTCTCTACTAAGAGGAAAGATTTCTCCTTATCTACCTTGTCTATGCCCCTCAGAGCTTTGGATAACTCAACCAGATAGCCCCCTTAGCCTTTTCTGCTCTAAGGAAAAGGACTCCACCCTATGTAATTTCTCTTCATAGCTGACCTTCCACGCAACCTCCTGGTAAAAAAAACTCAAACAACTGCAATATTGGAAATCAGAAACACAAACCGAAATTGCTGGAAAAACTCAGGAAGTCTGGCAGCATCTGTGGAGAGAAATTAGAGTTAACATTTCGACCTAACTAACATTATATATAACTCCATCATAACCAACTTGCTCTTGTATTTATGCCTTGACTAACAGAGGCAAGTATCCCATGTGCATTTGTAACCACTTTATCTATCTGTCCTGACATTCAGGCTCTACGGACATGCACACTGTACTTTCTCGGGTCCTATCCTATCATTCAACAGATATTCCCTTGTTTTGTCAGTCCACCAAAATGCATCACCTGCCATATTTCAGGATTGAATTCCATTTCCTTCTGTTCAGCCAATTTGACCAGCCCATCTATATTGTCCAGTAGACCCAGGCTCTCTCCTACCTACCACACCACCAATTTTTGTGTCATCTACAAAGTGACCATATCACCTACATTCATGTCTAGATCATTAACATAAAAAACAAACAACAAGGGACCCAGCACTGAATTCTGCAATATGCAACTGGATGCAGGCTTCTCATCACAAAAATACCATTCAGTCATCATTCTCTACTTCCTGCCTCTCAGCCAATTTTGGGTTCAATTTGCCCTGGATCCCATGGGTTTTTAGTTTGTTAGTCAATCTGCCATGCGAGACCTTGTCAAAAGGTCTTGCATGGCTAACTGAAGTCTATCTAGACTACATCAACCACACTAACCCCATCTACACAACTAGTCACCTTGTTTCAAAGTTCAAGACATGCTGAATATCCTTAATTAACCCTTGCCTCTCCATGTGGAGATTAATCTGCCACTCAGAACGTTTTCCAATAGCTTCCACAGTTGTTAGACTTACTGGCCTGTTGTTTCCTTGCTTATCCCTACCACCCTTCTTAAATAATGGTGCCACATTAGCTGTCCTCTAGTACGCTGAAACCTCTCCTGTAACCTCCTGCAATGTCTTTCCTTGCCTCCCACAGCAGCCTGAGATATATCTCATCTGGTTCTTGAAATCTACTTGCTACAGCCACTAATACCACCTCTCTCTCTCTTCATGCTAATTCATTCAAGAATAACACAGGCGTCTTCCCTAATTTTACACCTATATCAACCTCAACAATGAACACAGAAGCAAAGTAACCATTTAAAATCTCAGCTATGTTTCCCAGTTCCAACACACGTTGCCATTTTCATTCTTAAAGGACCCTACTCTTTCCCCAGTTATTCTCTTACTACTAATATACTTTTAAAATGCCTTTGGATGTTCCTTAATGTTATCTGCCAGTGTTTTCTCATGTCCCCTCTTCATTCTCCTAATTTCTTTTTGAAGCAACCCCTTTTGTATACTTTTCTAGGGCACTGCTGTTTTCAGCCTTTGGCATCTTTCTTTTTCCCCCCTTAACTAAACCTGTACATCTCTTGATATCCACGGTTCTCAGAAATTGTTGATCCCACCCTTCACCTTTATGGGAATAATCTGGCTCTGCATTCCCACTATTACTCTTTCAATTATCTCCCAAAGCTCTCATGTCGATTTTCCTGCAAGCAGTTGCTCCCAGTCCACTTTGGCCAGATTCTATCTCATCTTATTAAAATTTGGAGTAAAGGGACTGTAGGATTTAGAGTCATGGACAGTGAAGGAACAATAATATAGTTCCAAGTCAGGATGCAGTGTGACTTGCGGCAGAACATGCACATGATGGTGTTCCCACGCATCTGTTGCCCTTGCCCTTCTAGGTGGTACAGGTCATGGGTTTGTTGAAGGAGGCTTCGTGATTTGCTGCAGTGTATCCAGTAGATGGTACATACTGCTATCAGTATGCATTGTAACGTCTATTGATATATAGCTATAATAAGTGAATGGGCATTTTTCTCCTTCTGCTAAAATTTATGTTCAATGTGATTGACGCTCGTGCTAGAGGATGGAATGCTTTGTTACGTCAAGCACCTAATGTCAGCAACAAGCACTTCTAAGTCTGGAACAGAGCATTGTGATGTAGACTACAGCTCCCTCAACTTTGCCTTAATAGTCTATCTTTTTCTGACGCTCAAAAGAATGCCTAATTTCTATTTCCGATGAAAGCCTTTCTTGTGACCTCTTTTCTCAAATTTGCCACTCTTGCGCTAAGTTAAGGGCTCACAGCTGCTAGAAATTTGGTTGAGACAGTTCATATAGGATTTTGCCAGTGACAAAATCTTTCGCACCTCTCAATCTTTTCTGAATTCAAACCTATGTCTAATAAGTGAAAGGTCAAAGAGGTAACTAATGTACCTTCCAGTTTCCAACTTCTGAACAGGATTCTGAAATAAAAACAGCAAGTGCTGGAGGTTTCGGATTTCCAGCATCCATAGTATTTTGCTCTGCTCTGAATGGGACTCTGGTTATTGAACTCAGTCTAAGAAACAGATGATTGCATATTAATATCAAATATATAACCACTGCTCCTAAGCAATAATGCAAGTGAGCGATTAGATCATTTGCCCAGTGAATGAAGTACTTCACTTATATATTTGTATCATATATGTAGCTGTAGAAACAAAATGTCACAAAAAAACTGTCGTGATCTCGGAAGAATCATAACGCGAATATTTTCATAATCAGATAGTTAAAGTTTCATTTGTGAGATGCTTTCAATCATAGTCTAAATTTATAAATAACTACATGTTTTAATTGAAATATAATCCTAGAATAATCCACCTTACCGGAAGCCTCTGGATTCTTTTCTATTTCTTTAACATCCTGCATGTTCTTCCCAGGCTTAATGCGGTCATCACTATTCGTATGCACAGAAGACCTGCTTGGTTGTGCTGCAGGCACCAATTTCATTGATTCCTTTGGTTTCACAGGTAAACAGTCTTTTTCATTCACAGCCTTTATGCCACTGCTAGTGTGAGAGATCACAAATTTCCCAAGTGCTTGCTGCTGTGTCTTAACTTGCTTATGTTTTATTTTCTCAACTGAGATTATTCCACTCGATGCCCGGCTTCCTTGGCTGTGACCTTGATCGCGTATATTCCGTGCTCCTGAATTCCTTGAGCTAGCTATGCAGTTCAACATGTCTTGCTTGCTATTCCTGCCCAATTTCACATCTGCAGTTTTTTCATTGTTCTTTCTTTCTATTAGTTCTTCATTCCATTTGGATTTTTTGTTGTTCCAGTTTGAAGTAGTTTTGCTACTATCTCGAGAGGGTCCCTCAATTAGATTTTTGGAAGGTTTTTGTTCAATGTCATTCTGTACAGTAACTTTTAAGTCCTTACCTTCGCCACAGACAAGGCGAGGTGATTTCCCAGTTTTATGTGCTTCATCTTTAATGTTTTTAGCTTCTTCCATTGTTACAGTATTCTTTCTTTCTTTGTCAACAGCCAACCTTCTTTCCTCTTTATTAAAATCAAAATCTTTTAGTCAGTCACTTAATTACTTATTGATGCAGATCAATAACCCAGGTGAACAAACAGCTTTTGTTGAATTCCTGTTAAAAACATAAGCAAAACTGGTTAAGGATTATTGTAATTACAGATGCTTGCATAGACATACTCTTAAGCTAATCAATCCAGTCACAACGCAATGAATTACACTGGCAATAAGGATTGATCAATTGTATTTAAATAGCATAGTATAAATTGTGGCATTTTGTTAGCAGTTAAAATATATCCTTATGATAGATCAGTTATGTCAAAGTCACAAAGGGGCCAAAAAATGTTTTTCAAGGATTCATACTGGCTGACTTAACAGAGGTGATAACTGAAAATCATAAAAATGGTGATGTCTGAAAAGCTTAAAGAGCTCATTAAACCAAAATTAAAATAAAAATGTTCGGAAACAAATTTAAAATTCCTACTAAAATTGAATTCTGATTATTTTCAAAGAATATTCCTTAATAAGATCTCATTGTCAAGTTTTCATCCTTAAGTCACAACCTTGTTAATTAGGGTGTTGTAAGGAGTACAAGTAAACTCTCTATTTTTGTTGCATGTTCTCAATTAGCAGTCACTCTCATGAAGCAATAACTCCAATTTCTCCAAGATCACCGAAAGTAAAGCATAAAAGCCTTCTTGTTAAAGCCACTGCAGCAAACATGAGAATGCTGAGCAATATTACTGCCAGGTTATTACAAATTATTTGAGGAAATAAAGATACAATATTTAAGCATCAACATAGGCAGCACTGAGGAGAGATGGAATATATATTTGTGCTAATAATTACTAATTTGTGGCTTCTCAGTCTGAGCCATGATATTGTATCAAATATCCATAGAGGAAGGGTTTGAAAGAAAATCAGAACATTTGATTCTGTTATTCTGCTGTCCTGCAGTCAATTAATTGTAGATTTGGCAGAAGCTAGGGAGAAGGGTGTTTGTACACATACTCTACACAATGAAGTGGGAAGGGAAGGCACCCAAACACAACCGAGAATTAAAATCAGTAAACTAAATTATTTAATTTACAACAATGAGTGTATTTGTATCTTGTCAATCTAATCAAATTTATTCCAAAAGTAAGGAATGATATGATATCGAAGTTGCTGAATGATAATTGACATTAATCATTTTATTTTTGCAACTCTTTTATATTCAACACCAGACTTGAACAACAATAGCACAATCTGCTATTGTTATTGAAGTTAAAAGAGAACAGTTAAAATGAACCTAAGAGTTTACTAATACTGTGATAACCAAGCATATGGGAGTTAGAACGTGATGTTTAGTATTATGAAATGAGAAACAATTATCGACATTTGCTACTGCAAACAGACAGACTAATGAAAAATAAACTTAGAAAGTGGCTGAAGTTTTACTTTGAAAGAATGATACTTACCAGTTGTACTAAACTTGACTCCAATACATTTGAAGCAGCCAATCTATTGTACCGTAGCTCCTCCCAGCAACTTTTCTGGGCTCAAGGTCAATATAATAATAATTCATTGTGATTACAGAGCCAGAGCCAGAGCCAGAGCCAGACAGACTTCTAAATGCCACCACTAGAACAAAATAGAGAGAAATGCTAAAGTATCTGTGGACATTAATGATTGAGCAAGTTTCATATTTGAAGGTTAGCAATATTTTTAAGTATATTTTTAATGTTGAATTATTCTTCATTAAGAGAGTTTAAATTCAGTTCTGATCCAGCCAGTCCAACTTACTGCCACAGTTTCTTCCATCTCAGATTTAGGAAATTCTACACTGAAATTTCAATTTCTGGCACTGAAGTCTTTTTAATCCTAAATATTTCCTCATGCCTGATATCTACAAGATCCTACAGCAATCTCATCTCGAAGAAAACAAGTTGCAGGTATTGGTACCATTTGTCACTGTAAAAACAAAACACAGACCAATAAATAGGGTCAGACTATAATCATTTGTAATGCAAAGCTACCTGCCCAGATACAAAACTATTACACTGCATGACTTCCCAACAGCATACTTGAGATTTGGAGCTCACCCTTTAACCATAAAACTACAGCTTGCCACTCCATTATGTGCTGGAATGGTAGTGCAGTGAATCTTTTACTTACATTATCAAAAACGTAAATTGCAAACAAATTCCGCACTCAAGGCCATGGTTAACTCCGTCTTCAGGGATTGCTGCATAGCTCAAACTCAATCCAACTTCTCCACAGAACTAAAATTAATTTTTCGTGGCATTAATGAATTAAGTCAAATGGATTGGAGGACATTTCTCATATTTCAAAAGAAAACAAATGGAAGACTTTTAAATGAATGACGGACATGTAGGACATAAGTATCCAAGATAAACAAACTCAAACTATAAAGGGGCAATCAGAGGAGTCAAAATTCATTTAGCAAAAAGCATATCTGTAGAGGCAAATGTAAAAGGATGAAATACTTTCAACAGTAGAATATCAAGAGGACAATCAGAGAAAAGGCGAATGGCTAAAAAGTGACAATATGCACAAAATAGTAAACATCCTTAATGATAACTTCCCTAGGGAATTCACAAGGAAATAGACAAGACAACATGCTCTCTCTCAAAATTCAGGTTCTCGATCAATGAAGGTGAATTCCAAGACAAGCCGGGATGATCTTAAATAAATTCTATTGCTCAAACGTATTTATCGTACAGTGGTGGCAGAGCTGTTAATAACCATCATTGAAGAGTCAATGGACTGGGGTCATCCCAATAGGTTGAAAACTTTCAGACATGATACCCACACTCAACACTGTTGACAAACAGACAGAAGCAATTAAAACAGTTTTGTTTTTGATACAGGTGTCACTGGCAAGGCAGGCATTTATTGCCCATCCTAGTTGTTGTTTAATTATCAGCAGTAAACCTGAAAATTATTAAGTTTTTGTATTGATAAATAGCAATGTACTTGGCTTAAGAAGATCCTAACTGATGAATGTCTTCAACATTTTTTGAAGAAGTGTCAACATAACAATGCAGACTTAAAACATGCAGAGTTTTACCTTAAAGAATACCAATCAACCCCAGAGCGTGGGAATTGAGGAAGCAAAAAACAGGCTAAATGATAAACATCCCAAAATAGTCTGGAATTAAAATAATATAAGCAAAGTGTCTTTATTAAAAGGCATCCAGGACTGGTTCCTGGGCCAGTGTGCTTTAGGTTCAACAAAGGAAGATGCGTTATTTGATTTAGTTCTGAAAAATGAAGTGGAATAATTAATTCATCTAAAAACCAAAAGAACTGCAGATGCTCTAAATCAAGAACAAAAACAAAGTTGCTGGAAAAGCTCAGCAGTGTTCTGAGTAAGGGTCACCAGACCCGAAAGGTTAACTCTGTTTTCTCCTTCACAGATGCTGCCAGACCTGCTGAGCTTTTCCAGCAACTTTGTTATAATTAATTCATCTGTAAGAATAACCAGGAAAAAGCAACAACATTGTACTTGTGCTCAATACAAGAACAGAAAATAATAATACTGAACCAAAGATGAGGGTGGTGGACTGGAAGATAGCAGAATTGAGGAGGACGAATTCTGCCAGCATTAACTGGGTGTGAAAATGGGCACATGGCAGATTAGCAACAGGAACCTTTCAAACATAAGAATCAATACTCATATCGGAGCAGGTTGAAAATTTTGGGCATGATATGCAATGTGCATTTCTGTGAATAGAAGCTTATAAAGTGTATACACATTTAGACTCCAGTTCTATCTTTCATTGCCTAGCTTTCCAAGTCATATCAGTAGGGAGGTAGAAAATTAGACTAGACCGGCTTTGTTGAAGGCAAACAGTGTTTAACAAATGAACAATTTATTTTAAAGCACTGACTGAAATAACAGATGAAAGTAATACAGAAGATGTACTTTATTTTTTGAGTTCGACAGTTGTGGATTCAATCCCCTTTCTCTGACTTTGGGACATCATTTAGAAGGACAACTTAGTTGCAGTACTGAGGGAAATCTGAACAGTCAGAGGATTTTTTCACATTTACTGCTCAATGTTGTACCTACAGTACAAGTTTCTTGGGGTCAGTTAGCTCAGTTTGGTTGTGTTTGGTGTGCGATGCAGTGACACCAAAGGGCAGGTTCAATATCTATACTGGCTGAGGTTACTGTGAAGACACCTTCTTCTCAACATCTCCCTTACCTAAGGTGTGGTGACCCTCAAGTTAAATTAGCAGCCATCACTCTAATGAGAAAGCAACCCTATGGCCCTCTGGGACGATGGCGACTTTACAAGTTGCTCCTCAGTGACAATCAAATGCTACAGTATAATTCAGAAAGTAGGGGTGAAGATTAGTCATAATTATCTTGAATTGTGGAGGTAACTCAATGGGTCTCAGGCCTCCTCCTATTTCACTGTCTCTCTAATGCAAAAGCAATCGAGACGCACCCAAGCATGAGGCAGGCAGCCAGCCATTCAGCCTCTGTCTCCAATGCACAGCAGCAAAAGAACAAACTGCAGAACTTCACCAGAATTAGGTAGAATCCTCTAAGTGCATGACCACTACTATCTTAGAGGACGTGGGCACTAAATACATCACCACTAAGTTCCCTTGCAAGCCACTCACCATTCTGACTTGGAACTATATCATTGTTTCTTTATTGACACTGGGACAAAATCCTGGAACTCCATCTCTAACAGAACTGTGGGTGCACCACTTCAAGGACTGCAGCAGTTCAAGAAGGCAACTCACTACAACCTTGTCAAGGGCATCTAGGGATGTGCAACAAATGCTGATCCAGCCAGCAAAGCACATATCCTGCCAATAAAAAAAATCCTAGTTGATGGTCTATTTGATCAGAGAAGATATGGGCAACTATGCAAACCTATCGTTCACTCTTCATTCCCGCAGTGAAAGAAATATCAAAGAATTAGGAATTGTTCACCTATGGGCATCTCAAAAAACCAAGCTGTTAGTGATCAAACAAACCAGAATGGTGGTTGGTGTGTGATGCAGTGACACCAAAACACAGGTTCAATTCCCATACTGGTTGAGGTTACCTTGAACGACCCTCCTTTCCAAGTTCTCCCTTGCCCGAGGTGTGGTGACCCTCAAGTTCAACCACCAGTCATCACACTGTAATTTGAGAGCAACCCTATAGTCCTCTGGCTCTATGGCAACTTGACAAGTCACTCCTCAGCAACAATCAAATGCTCGGTTTGGAAATCTGGAATTTGGAAAGTGGGGCACTATGGTGGCTAAACGATTTAGCACTGATGACTCACAGCGCCAGGGGCCTGAGTTCAATTCCACACTTGGGCAACTGTGTGGAGTTTGCACATTCTTTTCTTGTCTGTGTGGGTTTCTGTCAGGTGCTCCAGTTTCCTCCCACAATCTAAAAATGGGAAGGTTAGGCAGATTGTCCATTGTGTCCAGACTGGATGGATTAGTCATGGGAAATGCAAAGTTATCACGTTGGAGGATGGGATGCTCTTCAGAGGATTGGTGTGGACTCAATAGGCCAAATGGCCTGCTTGCGCAGTGTAGGGATTCAATGATTAGTTCTTCATGATTTAGTCACAAAAATCTATTCACCATTTTTCGTCTGCTTCCGGATGGAGTGGAAGATCTTTGTTTTAGAAGATTAGAAACCATGGGAGTGGAGTACGGATGCAATGTCACTGCTGAAAAATGCATAGTAGCATATAGTTAAGATTCATCAGCTTAGCATCCAGTGAGTGAGCCCAAACAGCAGCGCAATATTGAATATAGTGTGCAAGAGCGGATGGCCGTAAAATAAGTATTTTCGTCCAAGGCTAAGATGGAATTTTGGCTACTATTATTTCAGATTTTGACTTTCTCAGCAGTTTTACATACTGTAGATGTTTTTAGAAACTAACAGTCACTCTCATGTGGTGCTCAAGTAAATAGTATGAGTATCATTGTTATAAAGATGATGATTCGCAATGACAGTGCGTTCATATGTGACATTAACAATTTGCAACTAAAAACTGCGATAACAGCCTTTGTAGTATTTGAAGATGTCATTTACCATATGCCATGACTTCTGTGCAATGCAAACAAAAAAAAGGCCAGGCATCAAGGGAAGGCCTACTTTTGATCCTTGACAAAACAAATGAAATATATCAGGCAAATTTCAAATTTAGAGGCACTAATGACTTAGGCATGCACTTTAGATTGCTCAACAAATAGTTCAGTCAGTTGAATTTTTTTTTCTTTCTGCACATTTATTTCAACTATATGTCACAGTTGACATGTATTCAGCCATTTGTTACAGGTAAAACAATGATTAAAAATCCACAAGGCTCTCTTTCCTCTTCCTGACATACCAAAACCGATTTAAGAAAACTTACAGTTATATATCTTCCCTTTACAAATCATCTCTACAATGTTGTCACCTTTCCATGTGAAACAGCCAGCATACATCTGTCACTAATTTTGCTTCTGGTTTTTGATTGATATTTGTTTTAGAAGGATCAGAACTCAATAGTACATGTAAACAAACCATGGTTACAGAATTGATTTTTGCAGAACAAAGTTGGGTATTGTAACCAATGATGCCAGAAATGCAGTTATGTTCCTCTACCAATAAAAAGAAGAAAGAGTAACAACTTTCTAAAGTAAAATACAATTTCCATTGTTGATGGCGAGGCAGCAGTTACAACATAGAAAATTTTATTGGAATGCAGAATGTATTGATTAACATCATTTACATCTTATTCCAGTCAATGTGGGAGACTTCGTTATCACCCACTTTCTATCCAGAATAGATATGATCCACGAGCGATCTCCAGAGTTATTTCTAAAAACTCAAATTTCGCTTATTTTCAACAGGCTCACTTTGGTTCAAATAGTTATCAATTTCTGCCAGATGCGGGCACAAAACTAAAATAAAAACTTAAAAATCAATGGTAATTTATGGAGGAAATAAGATGCGCAGAAAATTAAATAAATATTTATTCTCTCCACGTAAACAGTCACACACCCAGACACAAGAGCAGGACTAATAATATCACACGGGTAGGAACAGATCACAACTGGCCAAAGTACAACCTCTAGCCCGATAACACTTGTGGCTATCTGGGTTCGTTGCAACACTTGAATCTTTGAGACAAGCGCTTGGGTTAAATGTCCAGGTTCTCCCCAGTGAGAAATGCGTTTAGACTAAATAACCTGCGCCTCTTCCCGTCCTCTCTCCAACGCTTTAAACCTGTCACTGGCCTAAAACAACAGCAATCTGAAAGCGCCGAAATTCCTGCCCGCAAGCGCAAACCAGATCCACTTGGTGACTTTCTATATCTATATTCGATAATCATTTATGATCCCTTCCCATACTCAAAATCTTATACCCTTACCGGTAGGGTCGACCAGCGCTCCCCAACGCGTCCCACCATTTATTTATTGGTCTAGATCCTTCCGATCATCTACAGGCCATCCACAAAACAAAACTAACAGTACGCAGGCGCGACGACGCCTTCCTGTGGCATCACAGATAGAAACACTAACTTCCGCCCGTACAAAACTACAAATCCCGAGAGGCTTCGCAGCACTTTGACGGTTGGCGGTGATGGTGCTGCGTTTGCGCTTTACGGTTAGTGACGTCTATTGCAAACAGCGGTCGTAGAGGAGTTTAATCTTAGATTGGGAGAGGATTCGAGTACAAGCTCTTAGTCTCCCAGCTGGTACACCGAGCTACAGCGCAACACTATATGGCAGGTGATCAGTATTGGAACGTTTTTGTCGCTGTCACGTCTGGCTGGCTTCTGGTTTGTAGTGCAGAGTGATCTGTGTAGCGTGGGATCAATTCCCGCACCAGCTAAGGTTGTTTTGAACACTCCGTCTCAAGTTCTGTCCTCGTTTAGTTTCTCTCCAGTAAGAGCAGCTCCGTGGTCTAGTCGGAGGATGGCGACTTTACTTTGGATGCTGGCGCAGCCGTGAAACTGGCATGCATGCGCACATTTGCCAAGAAAAAAAAATGGACAAACAATTGTCCATTAGGATTTCCTTTCTCTGTAACCTTGAAAAAAACTTATTGATTTTATAGGAAAAAAAATGGATTTTTGTAGCAGATTATACTCCAGCTTGAACTGCATGCAGCCAGGTGTGCAAGACTGAATTACGTGGGGAGGAATTAAAATGCAGTAGTGAGGAGAAATTTTTTTTTTCAGGATATGGTAGCCAGAAAAATCACACTAGTTATTTCTTTTATGAAAAGATATTCATTGGTTGTCATTCAAGTTTTTAAGTTGTAATTACCAGTGTAGGTATGGAAGCAGTGAATAGAGTACTTTTTGGATTTCCAGAAGGTATTCAATAAGTTGTCAGTTTTTACAAAAAAAAAGGAATCGTATGATTGGGGTTTATATTTTAGAACTCAGCAATTTGGGTCAGCCACTCAAGCTTGTTCCACCATTCAGTGATCATGGCTGATCTGTGGCCTAACTCAATATAGCTGCTTTTGGCCCAAATCCCTTAGTATGTTTGCTTAACATAAGTTTGTCTATTAGAAGTTTTAAATTAACAACTGATTCAATATCCACTGCCATTTGTGGATGAGAATTCCAAATATCTACCACCCTTTGTGGGAAATCATAAAGATGCAGTTGAGGTAGAAGATCAGTCCTTAACAGTTGAACAGCCTCCTCTTATTCCTGTTTCTTGTGTTCTTATATATATTCATTGCTTTATTAGTACTAAATTAAAATTCCTGATTAACAGCATTTGTGGCTAACCATTACTGCAAGAACTGCACTGGTTCAAAAAGATCCACTCCAGCTTCCCATGACAACTAGATGTGGGCAATAAATGCAGCCTTTCCAACCTCATTGACATGCCTTGCTGAAATAAAGTAAATTATCAGAACCTCTAGGCTTTATTGCCCTTTTTAGTTTGATAGTATTATGGGAAGAAGCCAAATTCTGCCTTTTCATAAATGTGTAAGTTATGCCTTTTTTATTGTGCATTTGAGGGCACATTGAATACAATGCACTGAGTGAACATGATAAATCTGTAAAAGATGATATTTATACAATTTTACAACAGATGGAAGAACTGAATAAAGTAACACAAAAAATCACAAGTGATTCCTGATGCTTGATAAAGAAATGTGTTCAATTGATTTAATGTTTTGTTTTTTGTATAGGCATAAATAGAACAAACTTAGGTTAAACTAGAGGGAAGGAAAAGACAAGATTTCAGCAGACTTCCTGAAAACTATAATAATATGGGTTATATTCTCACTTGTAGTTTCCAATGTGAGAGTCCCAACTGTGCATCCTCTTTCACTTTGTAATTTTTTTAAAAATTTAATTTTTTTTTGAATCCCCTGTTTGGAGATGACATTACACACCTCAAAAGTAGGTGGGACTTCATCCCAGGTTTCCTGGTCCAGGGGTATGGACACTACCACCTCACCTCCTTTACTTTTTGACACTTACAGGAAGCATTAGTGGCAGCTGGAAACAATTTGTGCTGATTCTTCCTGCTGCAAACATAGGTCCAGGTAGCTGAAGAAAATAGGCTTTAGAAATCCAATCAAAGTAAACACTCTGTAAAAACAAAACAAAATACGTCTTGGTGCTATTGTTCCCATAGATTTGACTATGAAACCAAAATATAAAAGTGAAACATCTTGTGATGGCTGTATGAACAATCCAAATTATATCAAATATGTGCAGCAGCAAGCCATTTAGTCCAAGTAATTCGTGCTGCTGCTTGTTATTTCATGGGGTGAAGATGCAGCAGGTTTTACCCATCCCTAATTGCTGTTGAGAAAATGGAAGTGAACTGACTTCTTGAACCACTGTTCATGTGGTGTAGGGACACCGACAGTGCTGTATGAATGGAGTTCCAGTATTTTGATTCACTGATAATGCAGAAACTGCAACATGGTTCCAATTCAGGATAGTGTGTAGCTTGGCAGAAAACTTGCATATGTAAATGTTCCCATTCATCTGCTGTCTTTGTCCTTCTAGGTGGTAAGGAGTACACGTTCAAGTGTGCTGTTGAAGCAAGTTTGATGAGTTGCTGCAGCACATCTTGTAGATGGTACGCGCCACTGTCACTGTATGTCAGTGTTGATGGGAGTGAATATTCAAGGTGTGAGATAAAGTGCCCCTCGCATCCGCTGCCGCCGCCACTGGCCATGTGGCCACCTTCGAAGCACCAATGGTTTCCACGGATGATGTCACATCCGCTGCCACCCTGTACCCAACTTCTGGTATAACCGACGCCATTGACATCGCTGCTGATGCCGCTGCCTCAGTTTCCAAGGCCAACACAAACATCGAGGATACCGCTATCACAAACACAGACATCGAGGATGCCATTACCACCAACATCCTAAATTTACTGGCCGACGTCGCTCCGCCCACTACCTTCAAAGCCAGCATCTCCACACAAAACAATAATACCCAGCCCTGCCGAGTCTTCACCATTCCCCCACACCTCCCCCTTATTGAGGACGAATGGTCAGTCCTCAGTAAAGGGCTCACCTTTGTCCCCCTCCACCCACACATCGACGAATACAACACTCGTTTGAACACAGAGCAGTTTTTCCGCCTCCGCGCTTACTTCTTTAACCGTGAGACTAACCCCCTTCTCCTGCCTCCAACACACCCCCTCCTCCTGGACACCATCCCAAAGCCTCCTACCCTCCCTTGACCTCTTTATCTCTAATTGTCGTCGAGACATCGATCGCCTCAAACTCTCCACCCCTCTCACTCACTCCAGCCTCTCTCCCGCAGAACGTGCAGCCCTCCGCTCCAATCCCAACCTCACCATAAAACCCACGGACAAGGGAGGCGCTGTCGTAGTGTGGCGCACTGACCACTACATCTTGGAGGCCAGGCGCCAACTCTCCGACACCACCTCCTATCGCCCCCTTGATCATGATCCCCACCATGAGCACCAAACCATCATCTCCCAAACCATCCACAACCTCATTACCTCAGGTGACCTCCCGCCCACAGCCTCTAACCTCACCATTCCCCCACCCCGCACCACCCGCTTCTACCTTCTTCCCAAAATCCACAAACCTGACTGCCCTGGTCGACCCATTGTCTCTGCCTGCTCCTGCCCCACTGAACTTATTTCCACCTATCTGGACTCCATTTTCTCCCCCTTGGTCCAGGAACTCCCTACCTACGTCCGTGACACCACCCACGCTCTTCACCTCCTCCAGAACTTCCAATTCCCCAGTCCCCAACATCTCATTTTTACCATGGACGTCCAGTCCCTATACACCTGCATTCCCCATGCCGATGGCCTAAAGGCCCTCTGCTTCTTCCTGTCCCACAGGCCCAACCAGTCCCCCTCCACTGACACCCTCATCTGCTTAACTGAACTCGTCCTCACACTCAACAACTTCTCTTTCAATTCCTCCCACTTCCTACAGACAAAGGGGGTGGCCATGGGTACCCGCATGGGCCCAAGCTATGCCTGCCTCTTTGTAGGATACGTGGAACAATCCCTCTTCCAAAACTACACTGGTCCTATCCCCCCATCTCTTCCTCCGTTACATTGATGACTGTTTCGGCGCTGCCTCGTGCTCCCAGGAGGAGCTCGAACAGATCATCCACTTCACCGACACCTTCCACCCCAACCTTAAGTTTACCTGGACTATCTCTAATACCTCTCTCTCCTTCCTGGACCTCTTTGTCTCCATCTCTGGCCTCCACCTGGAAACCGATATCCATTTTAAGCCCACTGACTCCCACAACTACCTAGAATACACCTCCTCTCACCCACCTTCCTGTAAAAAGGCCATCCCCTATTCCCAATTCCTTCACCTCCACCGCATCTGCTCCTGAGATGAGGCATTCCACTCCCGAACATCCCAGATATCCTCGTTTTTCAAGGACCGCAACTTCCCCTCCACAGTGATCGAAAATGCCCTTGACACTGTCTCCCGCATTTCCCGCAACTCATCCCCCACACCCCCTACCCGTTATAATAACCAAAACAGAATCCCTCTCGTCCTCACGTACCACCCCATCAACCTCTGAATCCAACGCATCATCCTCCGACATTTCCGCCATCTGCAATCTGACCCCACTACTAAAGACATTTTTCCCTCCCCACCCTTATCTGCTTTCCGGAGGGACCACTCTCTCCATGACTTCCTTATCCGCTCCACACTCCCCTCCAGCCCTACCACCCCTGGCACTTTTCCCTGCAAACGAAGCAAACGCCACACCTGCCCCTACACCTCCCCCTTACCCCCATCCCAGGCCCCAAGAAGACCTTCCACATCAAACAGATGTTCACCTGCACATCTGCTAATGTGGTATACTGTATCCACTGTTCCTGTTGTGGCCTCCTCTATATCAGGGAAACCAAGCGGAGGCTTGGGGACCGCTTTGCGGAACACCTATGCTCAGTTCGCAACAAACAACTACACCTCCCAGTCGCGAACCATTTCAACTCGTCCCCCCCCCACTCCTCGGACGACATGTCCTGGGCCTCCTGCATTCCCACAATGATGCCACCCGAAAGCTGCAGGAACAGCATCTCATATTTCACTTGGCAACCCTGTAACCCAAGGGTATCAGTGTGGACTTCGCAAGCTTCATAATCTCCCCTCCCCCAACGACATCCCAAAACCAGCCCAGCTAGTCCCCACCTCCCTAACCATTCCTCCCACCTCAAGCCCCACCCCCATCTCCTACACACTAACCTCATCCCGCCTCCTTGACCTGTCCGTCCTCCCTGGACCGACCGATTCCCTCCCACCTACATTCACCTTCACTGGGTCTAACCCCGCCTCTTTGACCTGTCTGTCTCCTGTCAACCTATCTTCTCCCTTATCCATCTTCTATCCGCCTCCCCCTCTCTCCCTATTTATTTCAGAATCCCCTTCCCCTCCCCCATTTCTGAAGAAGGGTCAAGACCTGAAACGTCAACTTTCCTGCTCCTCTGATGCTGCTCGGCCTGCTGTGTTCATCCAGCTCCACGTTTTATCTCTGATTCTCCAGCATCGGCAGTTCCTACTATCTCTCCCCTCAAATGAGCTACTTTGTCCTGGATGGTGTCAAGTTTCTTGAGTGTCTTGAAGATGCTTTCATTCAGGCAAATGGAGATTATTCCATTACGTTCCTGAATAGTGCCTTGTGGATGGTGACCAGATTTTGGGGAGACCGGAAGTGAATTTTTTTGCCACACAATTCTCAACCTCTGATATGCTCTTGTAGCCACAGTATTTATATAGATGGTGCAATTCGGTTTCTGGTCAATGATAACCCCCAGAAATTTGATCATAAGAGATTCAGTGATGGTAATGCTATTGACTTGCAAAAGTAGATGACAGGATCCTTACCTGTTGAAAATGGCCATTGCCTGGCATTTGTCTGGTGTGAATGACGATAGTCACTTATCATTCCAAGCCAAAAAGTTGTCCAGATCTTACTACATATGGGCTCAGACCATTTCATATCTGAGGAGTTGCAAATGGTGCTGAGAACTGTGCAGTCATCAATGAACATTCCTTACTTTCTACCTTATAATGGAAGGTGAGTCATTGATTAAGTTGTTTAGGCATAACTCATTACCCTGAGGAACTCCTGCAGCTATATCCTGGGAGTCAGGTAATTGACCTCCAGAATCCACAATTGTGCTAGTTATCATTCCAACCAGAGAGAGTTTTTTTTTCCCCCAGTTGGTATCGAATTAATGTTTGCTAAGGCTCCTAGATGCTACACTCAAACAAGTACTGTCTTGATGTCAAGGACAGTAACTCTCACCTCACCTCTTGAGTTCAGCTCTTTTGTACATGTTTGGATCAAGGCGGCAATAAGGTTAGAATCTGAATACCCCTGACAGAAATCATACTGAATGATGGTGAGCATTTTATTGCTGTATAAGTGCTGCATGATAACACTGCCAACAACACTTCCAACGCTTCACTAATGATTGAGGGTAGGCTAATGGAATGGTAATTGGCAGGGTTCAGTTTGTCCTGCTTTTTGTGGAAAGGACACACTTGCACAATTTCTGACAACCCTGTGTAGATGCCAATGTTATAGCTGTACTGGAGTAGCTTGGCTTGGGACACAACTAGTTCTGGAGCACAAGTTTTCAGTACTACTGCCAAAATGTCAAGCCCATTACTTTTGCACCATCTAGTGTTTTTAGTTGTTCCTTGGTGTCATATGAAATGAAGTAACTTAATTGAAGACTGGCATCTGTGATGCTTGAGGACCTGAGAAGGAGGCCAAAGTGGATCATCCACATGGCACTACTGGCTGAAGATGGTTGCAAAGGCTTTAGCCCTGTCTTTAGCATTGATTTGCTGGGCTTCCCTACCATTGAGGATGGGGATCTTTTGGAGACTGTTCCTCCGATTCATTGTTTAATTATCTACTGCTATTCATGACTATATGTGGCAGTAGGGCGGCACAGTGGTTAGCACTGCTGCCTCAGCGCCAGGGACCTGGGTTCGATTCCACCCTCAGATGACTGTCTGTGTGGAGTTTGTACGGTCTCCCTGTGTCTGCTTGGGTTTTCTCCGGGTGCTCCGGTTTCCTCCCACAGTCCAAAGATGTGCAGGCTGGGTGGATTGGTGATGATAAATTGCCTGTAGTGTTCAGGGATGTGTAGATTAGGTGGATTATGGGAAATGGGTCTGGGTGGGATATTCTGAGGGTCAGTGTGGATGTGTTGGACTGAAGGGCCTGTTTCCACACTGTAGGGATTCTGCGAATACTGCAAAATTTTGATTTGATTTGTTAGCTGTGGGATCAGTTAACCCTGTCTATTGCACGCTGCTTATATTGTTGACAATGCAAGTAGTCCTGTGCTGTTGTTTCACTAGGTTGGCAGCTCAGTGTTAAATTTGCATGGTGCTGCTCCTGGCAAGCCCTCCTGCACTCTTCGTTGATGTTGTTCTCCTCTTGATGGTAATGGTTGAGTAAGGGAAATGCCAGGTCTTAGATTGTGGTTGAATATATTACCAGGCTTTCGTTCTTGTCAGACAGAACATTACATACCTTCAGGATGTTTCACAACTTGTGTTTGGACCATATTGTTTATTCATCACCAAAGCTGACTACCTTTTAACTTATAGCAAAACACTGTTTAATGGTGGGCAGTTTGGGGGTGTTGAGAATAAACTTCAACATCCAGTTTATCAATTAATTTTTCTTAATATGATGAAGACACACTTTTTTGAGGATTCATGTTTAAAAGATTATGGACAGTTATTCATTTGGAGTGCTGGAAAAACACTTTCTTTTTAAAATGGGTCACGAAAATGACATTGGGACATTTTATTTCAAGACCTAGAATTCACATGGCTTAATCTAATTGCTTGGACTTATTTACTGAAAATCAAATAGGTTTATGGACATCAGGAGTTTTGTTTGGATATTGTTGAGAGTTCAGTTGGTATATAGCCTATGCAGCGTGTCCTCTCATTTGAGGAAATCTTGTTGGAGGGTCCAGTGTGTGATAATAGAAACACTGATGTAGCTGTTCTCCTGAAAAATCCTCTGCATCATCAACAATCCCTAAATAACCTGCATCTGCAAAGTTCCCTGTTACAATTATATTTGACAGAACACACACTGAAAGCCATTGTGTCCATTTCATACCTTATCCCTTTTTCCTTCAAAAATTAAGAATTATTGGTCAAAATTAACCACTGCCAAGAACGTTTTTGTTTTTAATTTTTGTGTGTATGAGTTTATTCAGAAGGGTAAATATTTGTAGTTACCTTTTGGAAACGAATGTTAATCAGCTTTACATCTTTGAATATGTCCTTTCACAGTAAATCAAGAATATTTTTGTTTATTTAATAAACCTTTTTTAAATTCTATTCACATTGGACATATAAACCATTTCAGAACTCAGTGGAGTAGAATCAAGTCATTCTCAAACCTGAGGGACTACATAAAAATTGATAATACTGAAATCTTTATTAATCAATGTAAATGTTCCCTTTACTTTATGATCCTCTTCTATTAGTTATGTCCATTTACAAGGGGACATTTATGTTAGTTTCATTCGGCGATATTAGTTTAATGCGGTCTGTACGTATTGGACAAAAAAAAAGCACACGTTTTGAGAAGTTGGAGCATATTATCCCCAGGAAGTGGGATTCGGGACGAGGAATGACCGTTCGGCCGTCTCGATTTTCTCATCTACTTAAGTTAAAAGCTATGATTACCCTGAGTACTTGAGATTTAACAAATATGTCCAGGTGCTTAGCGTTCAAAAGATGAGCTAAAGTTTATTCCGAATCCAGGAGCTGTGACTCGAGTTGTCCGACATTGATGGTTCTTTCAGAAGCGGTGGATGGAACAAAAACAACTAATTGAAAAGTGAATGACTCTTCTTGGCGACAGTGAAATTTTTGGAGTTCATTACGACTGTTTTGCAGCACCGCCTTACGTCAGGTACGGATGGCTGATCTGTGTGGGAGACGACTGGAAACGTGCCCTGTTGTGGTGTCAGAGCCAGTCAGAAATGCAGCAGTCAGCCCAGAAGCAGCAGGCGCCAAGCAGAGCTGTCTCTTTCCCACAACTCAGCTCCCGTTTACTGTTCATAGTCATGTTACTCGCGGCGATCATAACTCTGCTGTTGTTCGTCTTGCCAACCGAAGAGAAAAACAAAGATTTTTACTCATTTAAGAGTGTGAACATTAGAGGGAAGCTAATTTCACTGGAAAAGTACAGAGGATCGGTAAGTTTGACAACTCCACCCCATCACTAACCGATCACGGAATTAGTGGTGTGCAAACTCATCTCTGCATGAAGCCTCCAGCTTTACCCAACTAACACACATGTGAATGCGGAGCCCACATCTTATTCCCTACTTATCTCGAATTGAAACAATGGAATTCGCTGTCCTTTAATCTGTAATTCATGGGGAATCATGGAGGACCCTTTGAGCAGAATTGTATACGTGGCATCGTTAATAAAGTAGTTCAACTATTCTCGCTAAACGTGTTTGCTACTGATGTATCGTTTATCCAAATACTGTACGGCTACGAAAAACAGCTCTACTTGAAGTAAGCAAGCCAGTTCATTCATCGTTAATCCTGTTAACTTTAGGTTAACAGCCTATTCTACTTCAGACGTTAGGACCATCAACTGCAAAACCTGTCCGATATGAACCAATGCGACTCAAAAGCAAAATACAGCAAGTGATGGAAATTGGAAACAAAACAACAAAAGTGCAGGAATTACTTAGGTGTACCTAAGAAACGAGCTAATTTTCGTATCTGTGACCTTTAGAACTTGCATTTTGCCAGTAGTATTTGATGCAACTATTCATTGAGCTTCACCTCCCTGTTGTTTCCCCAGTCATGTAGCATTTTCCCTTGGTGTTTGTGTAATATTCTTTATATTTTCCATTTTTAAAATAAAATGTTGCACTTAATATGCTCTGCAACCCTTTCAGACAATGTTTTCAAGATCAGAACAATTCATTCATAAAATGCACACTGTGTGGAAGCAGGCCATTCAGCCCATCAAGTCACACCAACCTTCCAAACAGTCTAGGCCCGAAACGTCAAGCTTTCCTGCTCCTATGATGCTGCTTGGCCTGCTGTGTTCATCCAGCCCCACACCTTGTTATCTAGTATCCCTGTAACCCTGCACTTCCTGTAGCTAATCCATCTAGCCTGCATATCTATGGACACTATAGGCAATTTAGAATGGCCAATCCACCTAACCTGCAGATTTTTGGACTGAAGGGAGAAACCCACGCAGACACAGGGAGAAAGTGCACACTCCGCACAGTCACCCAAGGATGGAATCAAACCTGGGTCCTTAGTACTGTGAGACAGCAGTACTAAACATTGAGCCACCGTTCTGGCACTCTGCATAAGGTTTCCTCAGGTCACCTGTTTGATGTGCTAATCAGCTTAAATCTTTGTCGTTTGGTTTCCAACCCTTCCTCCACTGTTCTTTACTGGATAAAAATCCTTCAGCATTTTAAACCTCTCTACTGGTTTCTTCATCTTCTCTGTGGTACGGCAGCATCTGTGGAGAGAGAAACAGAGTTAATGTATCAATGGCAGTATGACTCTTTTTGGCTAAGATTGTTCAGATAGATAGTCGAGGAGTTCAAACTGGCAATGGCCACAAGAGTGGCTAAGGCTGCCCTGGTATCATTAGAGGCTCAGCATCGACAGAGGAAATCAGACCTTGAGGCCAAATCCAACTAGAGGCTTGCTATGTGCATTCCCTCAGTGCTTCGGAGGAAAGAAGCAGGACTCCTGGTTTGATTTACTTGCTGTTGAGTTAGGGGCTGAACAGATTCTGAGAAGGAGTGAAAACACCCAGTGATTTGGTGATTGAAGACTGGATTGAGGATATTCAGTTTGTTTTGGCATCCAGAGGCCTTGACACAAGTGAGATGGCAGCATTCAGGATGAAACATTTGCACAGAAAAACCCATTGGCAAATACTGCGAAGAGGTTCAGATGTTCAAAGAAGTGTGCAGTGGATCTTTGAGTGCAGAGACCAGGAGTTTTGAGGGCAGTAATAGCCTGAGCAATAGCAGTGCTTTCATGAATTATAAGCACATCGAAGGAGAGGACCTAGTCTGCATATCCCCAGAGGTGGTGAAATGGTTCAATCGTGTAATCCTCCTGGCTCTCTTCTCCAAATTGCTCAGGGACAAGCAGTTGAAGGACTGCTTAGCAAAAGCTGTGAGTGATGGGAATTTCCAGGTGGAGTTGAGGAAGCATAGTAGTGACATGCCTGTATTGTCCTTTGAAGTGCAGGATCACGTCATTCAGATAATTGGAAAAGATTGATGGAGAGAGGCTGCCATTGGGGAAGTGACTATTGGTGCAGAAGGGGATGTAAACCTCAGGCTGAAAATGTAAGCAGAACAAATTGCTACATACCATCTACAGATTCAAATCTTGCTGCCCTTACTCCATGGCAAGTCTATGGCCAGTCTTACCCAAGGGCCATTCCCAAGTGGTGTTGGAGTTGTGATGGGACTTGACATTTCAAACAAGACTGCCATCAGGCATAGATTCATCATTCAGTGCAATGGTCTTCCCTTCTCACCAAACATTAAATGATTTGGGCCTTCCATCAAAAGCCAGCCTGAAAGCGTTGGGGAGCAGGGGGTATGTTGAGGTGGCATTCTTTCAGGTAAGGTAAGGTTCTTTCAAGAACCTCATTACATGCAGAGTGATAAAGTTCCCCTACAGCAAGCATAAAATTTGGCAAGTAGAAGTCTCATGCCTAATTGATACAGGAGCAGAAGAGTCAATTGTAACTAATTTTCCTGAGAGCCTCTTACTAAGGGGTACTGAGTGTTGAATATCCCTTCTGGGTCTCTGCTTCACAGGAAAAAACATTGTCTTCATGGTTGCAATAGGCTCAGTCTCATTTTGCATAGCTTGGGTATCTGGTAACTCATGACCCGACCGATACTCCATTTGGTGTAAGAAAGTTGACAATACTCATGGTGTTAGTCCAATGTGTTAAAAGATATAAGGTCCTTGGAGTGTGTATATGATGACTGGCATGAGCAGCACATTGAGGTTTGCAGGTGGGGCTCTGGGATCTTTGACCTTGCTCCATCCAATCAAGTCCTATCTGCCAGTATGGGACATTTGATCTATTCATGTAGCAGAGAATTGTGTTGTTCTTTTACTGACTCTCGGGCTCATGCCACAAATCTCCAATTGGTCGACATCTGCCCTTGCAAAAGTGTCACATATCACATATAGCAGAGCTCTCACTTGTGTAAAACTGGACGTCACCCTCATAGCTGTGGATAAAATACGTAGAATATCCATGTAGGTCAACAGTGACAAAGATATTTACCTCTAATTGAGAATGCCAATAAAACATTGCCACTAGACAGTAGACTGACTGGAGGAGACTCAGAGGTGGCAACTTGTTTCTGCTGCAACTAAGCATGGAATAACTTTAAGTGTTGATGACGTTGGGTATTGTGACTTGGTTAGTCCCATGGTTATGATTAAAGATGACTGTCCAGTAAAGATTTCTTAACATCAGAATCCACTCCATCTCTGAAAGAACGTCTGAGACTTCCTGCAGAAGTCTTTGGAGTGAGGTGTAATCGAAGAGTCATCAAAACTGTAAACAACAGCAACAGCCCTCAGACCTAATGGTGAAGAAGAATGGAAAACCACACCACAGCTTAGGGCTGTGCAGGCAGATAAGGTAAGGAAGACCACCGGACCGTTCAAGACTATCAGGTGGGTATTGGGGGAATCCATGAAATGATTTTGTGCACAAGTTGGTTTTCTGCTTTGGATGTTGGTGAGGACAATGGTGCCTCAGAAGTGCTTTCAGAGCCAAGTCAGGGGCATGATGGGCAGCTTAGCCGAAAAGGAGTGTGAAGAAAGAAAAGTGGAAAAGAGATACTGACAGTGTTTTTTTAGGGTAAAATACAGGCATTTCTGTGGCCATACACATAACTCTATGTTGCCTCTCTGGTACCAGGATCAAGGATATCACAGAACAACTGCAAGATATTGAACTGAGGGTAAGTACCCAGAGGTCATGGTCAATGACAGTGCCAATTATTTGCGTAGGAAAGTGGATAAAGTTCTGAAAATAGATTTGAAGGAGCTGGGAAGGAGGACCTCTGAAGCAGTAATCTCAGGATTACTTTCAGTTCCACCTCGTGTGACCATAGAAATAGCAGAACAGAGCAATTGAACGTATGGATAGGAGACTGTGTAGGAGGGGAAGGCTTTAGATTTTTGAGGCATTGGTCTGGTTCTGGCATAATTAGGATCCTTCCACCCCAACCTGAAGTTCACCTGGACCATCTCCAACACTTCTCTCTCCTTCCTGGACCTCTCTGTCTAGGGTAACCACCTAGAAACCGATGTTCATTTCAAGCCCACTGACTCCCACAGCTACCTGGAATACACCTCCTCCCACCCACCTTCCTGCAAAAATGCCATCCCCTATTCCCAATTCCTTCGCCTCCGCTGCATCTGCTCCCAGGATGAGACATTCCACTCCCGAACATCTCAGATGTCCTCATTCTTCAAGGACCTCAACTTCCCCCCCACAGTGGTCGAGAACGCCCTCGACCGTGTCTCCCGCATTTCCCGGAACACATCCCTCACGCCCCGTCCCCGCAATAATAACCAAAAAAGAATCCCCCTCGTCCTCACGTACCACCCCACCAACCTCCGGATCCAACGCATCATCCTCCGACACTTCCGCCATCTGCAATCAGACCCCACCACCAAAGACATTTTTCCCTCCCCACCCTTATCGGCCTTCCAGAGGGACCACTCCCTCCGCGACTCCCTTGTCCGCTCCACACTCCCCTCCAGCCCCACCACACCCGGCACTTTTCCCTGCAACCGCAGGAAGTGCTACACCTGCCCCCACACCTCCTCCCTCACCCCAATCCCAGGCCCCAAGAAGACTTTGCACATCAGGCAGATGTTCACCTGCACATCTGCCAATGTGGTATACTGCATCCGCTGTACCCGTTGTGGCTTCCTCTACACCTGCGCTCAGTTCGCAACAAACAACTGCACCTCCCAGTCGCGAACCATTTCAACTCCCCCTCCCATTCCTCAGATGACATGTCCATCCTGGGCCTCCTGCAATGCCACAGTGATGCCACCCGAAGGCTGCAGGAACAGGAAATCATATTCAGCCTGGGAACCCTGCAGCCCAATGGTATCAATGTGGATTTCACAAGCTTCAAAATCTGCCCTCCCCCAACGGCATCCCAAAACCAGCCCAGCTCATCTCCGCCTCCCTAACCTGTTTTTCTTCTCACCTATCCCCTCCTCCCACCTCAAGCCCC
>JAHRHZ010000038.1:1528268-1556895 GCA_024137785.1 Ginglymostoma cirratum
TGTGTTCATCCAGCCCCATGCCTTGTTATCTCGGATTCTCCAGCATCTGCAGTACCTTTTATCTCTATATAGGATGGATTAGTTGCTGTTTGGCAAGACCAGATCTAACATCCGCATGGGGAGATTTACATATGCTGTTGGGGAGGGTTTAAACTAGTTTAACTAGAAGTGAAAACCTGAGAGGGAGCTCAGGTTCAAGGGAAACAAACTAGTAGAAGAGTAGTCAGTACAGACAGAAGACAGATAAAGCAATGACAAGCATTAAATAGGATCCAAAGGGAGAATGATATTACAAAGGCTGAATTAGTGGTACTCAACCTGAACGAGTGTTGTAAAAAAGGTTGATGATCTGAATGCACAAATTGAGATGAGTGGATATGATTTCATTGCTGTTACAGAAATGTAGTTACAGGGTGATCATGATTAGGAACTGAAGATCCATAGATATGCTATATTTAGGATGGCTGGACAAAAAGGAAAAGGTTTTGTTATAGGATGACATCAGTACATTTGTGAGAGGATTTTCATGCAAAGGATCAAGTTACAGAATCAGCTTGATGGAGCTAGTAAACTGCAAGGGAAGTAAAATTGGTGGGATTAGTTAATAAAACACTTAATGGTAGTACTAATGTTGGAAATTACAGATGCGTGTAATGTTAGTACTGGCAAAAATGAGTTGCTTCAATTTGCATATCTCTCAGATTAATTAAGTCGCCACTAATGCTGAAGAATTTGAATTCCTGGAGTGTGCACAAGCTAGGTTTCTGGTACAGTACATTTACAAGCCAATTAGGGATTGGGCTAATTTGTATTTGGAACTGTGTCATGAGAAAGGACTAATTAATGACATTGCTGTTAAGGAGAATTTATGGTGGAGGACAAGGAAATGATGGAGAAATTAAAGTTACTTTGTGTCTGTCTTCATGGAAGAAGATAAATAAAATCTCCCAGAAATGTCAGGTGACCAAGGGAATTATGAAACTGAAGAGATAAAAGAAATTAGTATCAATAAAAAGGTAGTATTGAAAAATTAGCCAGATTGGGAGAATTGATAAAATTCCTGGACCAGATGAGCTTCAAATGTTTAATGAAGTAGCTAACTGAGATACTGGATGCATTAGTGGTTAGAATCATAGAATTTTACAGTACATAAGGAGGTTATTTGACCCATTGTGCTTACACTGGTTCCCATTCTCCAGCCCTATCTCTGTAGCCCTCTCAATTCATCACTTCCAAATAGATGTCCAGCTCTCTTTTTGAAACTTTCTCAGGGCTGGCATGGTGGCTCACTGGTTAGCACTACTGCCTTACAGTGCCAGGGACCCGGGTTCAATTCTACCCTTGAACAACTGTCTGTGTGGAGTTTGCATGTTCTCCCCATGTCTGCGTGGGTTTCCTCTGGGTGCTCTGGTTTCCTCCCACAGTCCAAAGATGTGCATATTAGGTGGATTGGCCATGCTAAATTGCCTGTAGTGTCCGGGGGGCGGGGGGGTGTAAATTACATGGATTAGACATGGGAAATGCAGGATTACAGGGAAAGGGTAGGGGGATGGGTCTGGGTGGGTTGCCCTTTGGAGGGACAATATAGACTTGTTGGGCTGAATGGCCTACTGTAGGGATTCTGTGATTCTTCTATGGAATCTGCCCCCATCACTTTCCCAGGCAGTGCATTTGAAATCCTAACAACTTTGAGTAAATACGTTTTTCCTCATCTCACTCCTAGCTCTTTTGCTGACAATCTTGAAATTGTGAGCCCTAGTTACTGACATACCAACTAGTGGAAACAGAATTTTTTACCCTGTCATAATTGTTCATAATTTTAAAACCTCAATAAGGTCACTTTTTCTGCTCCAGGGAGAAAAAGCCCAATTTTTCTAAGCTTCACTTATATCTAAAATCCCTCATTCTTGGCATCATTCTAATAAATATCCTTTGCACTCTTCAGGGCTATGACTTCCTCCTTTAGATAAGGTGCCCAGAACTGAACACACAACTCCAAATGTGATGAGACCAATGATTTGTGGAAATATACCATCACTTCCTTGCTTTTATACTCTCTTTATAAATCCAAGGATCCTATAAGCTTTCTTAACAACTGTTTCAACTTGCCTGGCTGCCTTCAGAGAAATTAAGCGCTTGTATCCCAAGGTCCCTCTGCTCCGGTACTCCCCTCAATGTTGCAATGTCGAGACTGTATTGTGTCTTCATGTTTCTTCTACCAAAATGCATTATCTCTCATTTCTCATTGAAATTCATCAGCCAGGTGTCTGCCCATTTGGCCAACTTGTCAATGCCACTCTGAAGTCACTAAGCATCTTCCTCACAATTTGCTATTCTCCCTAGGTTAGCATCATCTGCAAATTTAGAGATTCTGCCCTCAACACCCATCTCCAAATCATTTATATTAATCGGAAAAAACAAGTGCCCCAACCCCGATCCCTGGGTAACACCACTTTCAACATGTTTCCAGTCTGAGAAATGCCCAACTATACCTATCCTATCTTTCGTATCTTTTAGCCAACTTCTAATTCATGCTGCCAAGGACCTATCAATCCCAAGTATTTCTAATTTGTTAACAAAACTGCCATGTGGTACTGTACCAAATATTTTCTGGAAGTCCAAACATCGACAGCACTTTCCTTGTTCACTGTCTGTTTCAGCTCAAAGAACTCAAATATATTTGTCATTCATGACCTGCCCTTGACAAAGCCTTGTTGTCTGTCTAGTATTAACTTATTTTCTCTAAATATATATTTACTGTATCCCATATTTCATCAGTTCCATCAGTTTTCCCACTATTGATGTCAAGCTGACAGGTCTGTAGTTTCCTGGGTTATCCTTTGCCCCTTTCTTAAACAACTGTGTCATATTTGAAATCTTCCAATCCCCTGGGACTAATCCTGTGTTTAGAAAGGCCTGGAAAATTTTTGTCAACAGCTCCACAATTTGCTTCCTTACCTCCCTTAGTAATCCACAATGCATTCCATTCAGGCGTCATGACTTCTCTACCTGGAGTACTGCCAGCCTTTTTAGCACCTCTTCTTTGTCTTCAACTGCACTGCTGAGTTGCTCAATACCTACGTTTTCAACTAGGCCATTGTCACCATCTTCTAATTTGGTAAAGACAGAGGTAAAATATTCGTTTAGTACTTCTGCCATATAAAGAACAAAGAAAATTACGGTACAGGAGCAGGCCCTTCAGCCCTCCAAGCCTGCATCGACATGCTGCCCATCACAACTAAAACCCCCTACCTTTCCGGGCACTGTTTCTCTCTATTTCCATCCTATTCATGTATTTATCAAGACGCCCTTTAAAAGTCACTAAAGTAACAGCTTCCACTACCTCCCCCGGCAGAGAGTTCCAGGCACCCATCACCCTCTGTGTAAAAAACTTGCCTCATACATCATCTTTAAACCTTGCCCCTCGTACCTTAAACCCATGGCCCCTGGTAACTGACTCTTCCACTCTGAGAAAAAGAAATATCTTTTGTTTCAGGGAGCAGTTTACTATGCATGTTCCTTATGGGTCCCAGTCTATCCTTCACTAATCTTTCACTGTTAATGTGTTTGAAGAACATTTTACTCTTTGCTTTAGTGCAGCCTACTTCCTCATGCTTCTTCTTATACTTCCTCATCCCAGCCTTAGCCTTTCTCCTGAATTTGAGATACTCATCCTGATTTCTTTGGTATTATTCTGGTAATTTCCTGGGCTGCTAACTCGAGAACTAAGAACATAATCTCAGCATAAGGGTCAGGCAATTTAAGGCTGACATGAGGAGGAGTTTGGAATTCACTATCCCAGAAGCTTATGGGAGCTCAATCATTGAGTAGATTCAAGAAAGAAATCAATGGACTCCTCGGCACTAATGACATTAAGGGTTATGGAAATAGCATGGGAAAATCACATTGAGGAGCTGATTAGCCGTGATCTAGAATGGCAGGCATACTCAGTGAGTTGAATGGATTACATCTGTTCCTATGATGACTGAGGAATCAACACAAAGACTCCTAAAGATGCTTCCTAATGTCCACCAACAGTAGAGCAACAGAGATCCAGTGAGCCACTGACCTCCTTCAGTTTTGATTCCAAATCCAGTACAGGCCAGTCAAAAGCAATGCAAATGCTGAATGTCTTCAGTCAGAAGATTAATTGTGGGTGGGAACCCCCCTCTGCCTAGTTGGAGGGGCCAGTTGCTGACATTATGCCCACACACAAAGTCAAAGGCAGCATTCTGCCCCCAAATCTCTAAGCACAGCTAATCAGCTCCTCAATGTGATTTTCCCATGCTATTTCCATAACCCTTAATGTCAATCATGCCAAGAAATCCATTGATTTATTTCTTGAACCCACTAAACAATTGAGCTGCCATAACCCTCTGGGATAAAGAATTCTAAGCTCCTCCTCACCTCAGCCTTAAATTGCCCGACCCTTACACTGAGATTATGTTCTTTTTTCTAGAGTCCGCAGCCCAAGAAATTACCAGAATAATAATAAGGAAATCAGGAAGAGCATCTCAAATGCAGGAGACTCATTGTGCACTTATGAATGCATTTGAAACCAGGTCCTGGAGGTAAAGACAGGTGTGGTTTCATCTTAGATAACAAGGTGTGGAGCTGGATGAACACAGCAGGCCAAGCAGCATCATAGGAGCAGGAAAGCTTGACGTTTCGGGCCTAGACCCTTCATCAGAAATGGGGAGGAGAAGAGGGTTCTGAAATAAATAGGGAGAGAGGGGGAGGCGGATAGAAGATGGATAGAGGAGAGGATAGGTGGAGAGGAGGCAGACAAGTTGAAGAGGCGGGGATGGACCCAGTAAAGGTGAGTGTAGGTGGGGGGGGGGGGGGTAGGGAGGAGATAGGTCAGTCCAGGGAGGACGGACAGGTCAAGGGGGCGGGATGATGTTAGTAAAGGTGATGTGGCTGTAGTACCTGGTTTGCTTCAGGACATGGTCGAGCAGTTTCATCTTTGCCATTTATCTTGAAAGAGCGCCTCAGACAGCTTCAACTGATTTATGTAGGTGTTAGTAGACTGTATTACTACTGGAAGGCCAAACATCCACGAACCTGGTGCCAGCTGATGAAGAAATCCAAACTGACATAGAAATTTGAGGATGCCAGATGTGGATCAGCGTGAAATGGAGTCTTCTCACAGTATTGCTGAACCTGAAAACATTGGTGCATGATGGTGAAGTACAGTCAGATAGAGATAAAGAATTCTGAAGTGACCTTAGTGTTGTGAATCTAGGGAGTGCAATGAGTGTGCAGAGGCCTACTCCAGCTCTGGAAGACGGTAAAGCGATGTCGTGAGGGAAGCAGCAACTTTATCAATGAGTGCTGTCAATCACATGACTCCTGGAGACCTGGCTGACCTCAACCCCATTCTCGGTGATCTCCTACAGAGCGTGAATCCCACAGAAAGTACCAGTACTGTACTGATAAGAGAAAGTCAACTGGGAAGCCCGAGGCTGTTTTGAAGTAGGGTCTTAAGTCTCATTTAAGAGAGTTCAGACAAAACAATGGCAGTTGATGAAGGCCTTGTTATGCTCAGCCAAATCTGTTGTGCTCAACGCTACCACTAGGTGGAGGACCATGCCTGCATGCACAACATCACCACACCATTTCCGGAGGTTGCTGCAAATTGCTTCATCTAGAATTTTCACAGTGACCTCACGTGCATGAATAAAGTGTTTCCATTAAAAATTTAACACAAACAGAATATTGCATTTAAACTTTGGCTTTATTTCAAAACAGTTTGTGTATGACACAAATTTCAAATTCTGTGGCACCATTAGGCCACTGTAATGAACCTTCTCTCTGGCACATTTATGTAGGTTACATTTTATAACAGCAAAGAAATACAGAGGATTTCCTTTCTGGTATGGTAAAGCAAAACACTTTTTTAATCGTTGATGTTTTATAATCAATGACAGTGAAATAGATTCTGCAGCTAACCATCAACGGAGAATGTAGTTATTAACCTGCGGCATTCTTCTTAAATACAAAGGAGGGATATTATTAAATTGGAGAGGGTGCCGAAAAGATTTACAAGGATGTTCCCGGAACTGGAGGGTTTTAGTTATAAGGAGGGGCTGGATAGACTGGGACATTTTTCACTGAAGCATAGGAGGTTGAAGGGTGACCTTATAGAGGTTTATAAAATCATGAGGGGCACAGATAAGGTGAATAGCAAGGGTCTTTTCCCTAGGGGGGAGTGGAATTCAATAACTAGGAGGAATATTTTTAAGGTGAGAGGGGAAAGTTTTAAAAAGGACATGAGGGATAACTTTTTCGCAAAGAGCGTGGTTTGTATGTGGAATGAATGGACAGATGAAGTGGTAGATGCAGGTAGAGTTACAACATTTAAAAAGATATTTGGACATGTATGTGAATAGGAAAGGTTTAGAAGGATGTGGGCAAAACACAAGCAGATGGGACTAGTTTAGTTTGGGAAACTTGGTTGGCATGGACCAGTTAGACCGAAGGATCTTTTTCCACGCTGTATGACCCTATGGCATGATGACTTTATGTCACAGCGAATTAAATAGACAGTAGAGTATGCATGAAGATCTGTTTTCTGGAATGATGCAATTCACGATACAATCACTATTAACATCACAGAAGTTATTTGCACATGTATATCAAACGACTCACACACACATGACTAGGGTGCCATTGCTGTGATGGGAATCCACACTCCATTTCAGAAAAGGGCACTGGGTATATATCCTTGTTACATAGCAGGTAGTTAGGAAAGCTCATATAATGTTATCATTTATTGCAAGAGAAATTGAATACAAAGGACATTCAAAAGACCATATGTGGAGTACTATGCATAGTTTTAGTCACCTTATTTGAAGAAGGATGTAAATGCATTTAAAGTAGTCAGAGAGGATTTAACAGAATAATACAATAGAAAGTGCTGGAGAAATTCAATGGCCTGGCAGCATCTGTGGTGAGAGGAACAGAATTAATGTTTGAAGTCCAGTGACACTTAAAGATGCTGCCAGCCCTGTTGAGTTTATCCAGCACTCTGTTTTTATATTTCATACTTCAAGCATTCGTAGTACTTTGTTTATACCAGCATAATACCTGGAATAGGTGAGTTGCTTTTATGAGGAAATGTACAGGTTAGTCATGTTCTGCTAGTGTCTAGAAGTGTAAGAGGCAACTTGATTTAAACATACAAGATCCTGAGACATCTTGACAAGGTATATATTGAGAAATTGTTTCCTCTAGTGAGAGAATTTAGAACTAAGGGTTATTGTTTAAAAATCAAGGATTCACCTATTTAATACAGGGATGAGGTGCATTTTTTGTACCTCAGAGGATCATGAGCCTTTAGAATTCCCTTTTTAACAGCCAGTAAAAGCAAAATCGTTGAATATTTTTAAGGCAGATGTGGATGTGTTCCTGATAAGCAAGAGGATGAAAGTGCTATGGGATAAGTAGTTTTGAGGTAACAATCAGATCAGCTGTGATTTTACTAAATGGTAGACTAGACTCAAGAGGATAAATGGCCCACTCCTGCTCCTTGATCATGTGTATGTTCTGCAGGCAGCTCACCAATTTAATGAAAGGTGTTTGAGCCAGCTTACCTTTGTAGGGAGTGGGATGTCCTGAGATCATGACAGGCACTGTATATATGCAAGTTATCCAAAGCCCTTATTAAGAAAAATATATTGCAGTATTTTATTACATTTCCACAAGTGGGCACAATTGCTCAATTAAATGGTTGTTGTAAAGAAAGTAACATTTGACATTAAAGCAAAGCCAATGAAGTTGAAACATCAGAATGGCTACATGGTCGAGCTTTCAATTACCATTTTCTAAAAGAGCAAATCCTTCAAAGAAACATTGACTTTGTAACATCATCGTCATCACCATAGTTTTAAAACTACTAAATTTTTTTCCGACGTCAGAAGATGACATTGTAAAATGTTGGGTAGGGGTATTCTTGATAGGAATTGTGATTTTTTTTCTCTCTATTTGAGTAGATGGCAGTGAAGGAGGAGATGAATGGCCAAAGTTTTACTATATACATTAGTCCTATAGCACTTGAGAAATAGGGAGTCAGTATGAAGGGAAGATATGAAGAATAATCAACATTCCCAAAGGAAGAGTTTTTGCACTTGATCTTTTGTTGCCTTATTGACTTTAATATTCAGAACATGTACAAATTCAATGATGGCATTCGTCAGATAATGCATCTTTAATCTGTCCACTCTTACTATATCTTTGCTGTTCTGGGGTCAGCTCGATGATAGCTATGATGAGAAGCTTATTGCTTTCTTCCCTCTATGAATCGTTGCCTTGGAAACAGCAAGGCTATTCTCATTTAGCCAGAATGCCAGATTTGGCACCGAGCAGGAATTCTTCCATCAGTTGCCATGGTTTTATTCAAGCATAGGAGAATTATGATGTTTATTTGGTTTCTAAAGTAATATATCCTATATATTTTTGGTGAGCTATTAAAGTTTCTGAGCAGTTTATAACGCCACGTTTGTACCTCACCTTTATGTTTATCATTATTGATTCACTTGCCAGTCACAAAGAAGTGACCTTAGGTAAAATATACGTAACGCAACAACAAAGCTCTTCAATCACATGGCCATAACTAGGCAAGTGCTATAATTGAGGCTTAGCTTTGGGTGCACTTTCACTCGATGTACAGCATCAGTCTTTAAAAGCTCCTGTCACTTCCCAGCACTAAGAATTCAGCTTCCCAAGAGATTGGCATCAGGATGGGCTCCAATGAGAAAACAGCGACCTGCTGTAAATGTTGCAAACATGTTGATGGAGAAGACTACAGATGACCTCATCAAGGACATTTTCAAATACCGCTTGCAGTAAAGACCATAGTTTGAAAAACATATGGGTGAAGTGTAAAGTCTAGTAAAACAATAATCTGTCAACAAGTCTCCATAGACTTACCATAGCATAGGGCTCCACTGTCATTAGAGAAAGACAGCTAACAGTGGTCTAACCTGAGGGCCACCACTCCTCAAACAGGGGGAGAGTCCTTCATATTAAACTCAGCTAGTTCAGGATTTGAAACCACGGTGTTGGCATCAACCCACAATGCAAACCAGTCATCCAAACAATTGAGATGACATAGTATGGAGTTGGAGAAGCACAGCAGGCCAGGCAACATCAGAGGAGCAGGAAAGAATCGGGACCCTTCTTCAGAAATGGGGAGAGGGAAGGGAACTCAGAAATAAACAGAGAGAAGAGGGATGGGGTTGGGGAAGGTAGGTGGAATGGTGAAGGGTGAGTGCAGGTAGGGAGTGGTGAGGATTGGTCAGTGAGGTGGGAAGGACGGATAGGTGGGAGAAAAGATGGACAGGTTGTGTCAGGTCAAGGAGATGGGGATGAGAGGGAGAGTTGGACATGGGATGAGGCCAGGCGTGGGGAGATTTTAAAACTGGTGAAATCCATGTTTAGGCCATCAGGCTGTAGGCTCCCAAGGCGGCATATGAGGTGTTGCTCCTCCGGTTTCCGGGTGGTGTCATTTTGACACTGGAGAAGGCCCAGGATGGACATGTTGCCCAGGGAGTGGGAGGGGGAGTTAAAATGGTTCGCAACTGGAAGGTGTTACCATTTATCACACACAGAGTGCAGATGCTCTACAAAACGGTCTCCGAGTCGACGCTTGGTCTCACCGCTGTAGAGGAGGCCACACCGGGAGCAGCAGATACAGCAGACCAAGTTGACTGATGTGCAGGTGAACCCATGTCTAATGTGGAAGGTTTGTTTTGTGCCTTGAATGAAGGTGAGGGGGGAGGTTGAGGGGCAGATGTAGCAGTTCCCTGAAACAGCAGGAAGTGCTACATCTGCCCCTCCACCTCCCCCCTCACCTTCATTCAAGGCACAAAACAAACCTTCCACATTAGACATGGGTTCACCTGCACATCAGTCAACTTGGTCTGCTGTATCTGCTGCTCCCGGTGTGGCCTCCTCTACAGCGGTGAGACCAAGCGTCGACTCGGAGACCGTTTTGTAGAGCATCTACACTCTGTATGTGACAAATGGTAACACCTTCCGGTTTCAGGGAAAGGTGCCAGGGTGGTGTGGTTGGTGGGGAATGTGGAGCGGATGAGGGAGACGCGGAGAGAGCGGTCCCTACGAAAGGCAGATAGGGGTGGGGAAGGAAATATCTCTTTGGTTGTGGAGTCGGATTGTAGGTGGCAGAAGTGGCGGAGAATGATTCATTGGATGCAGAGGTTGGTGGGGTGATAAGTGAGGACAAGGGGGATTCTGGTTTTTTTTGCGGGGAGGGGATGTGAGGGCAAAAGTGTGGGAAACATAAGAGATGCAATTGAGGACCTTTTTGATCACTGGATGGGGGATGTTACAGTTCTTGAAATAGGAGGAAATCTGGGATGTGCAGGAGTGGAACGCCTCATCTTGGAAGCAGACGCGGCAGAGGCGGGGGAATTGGGAGTAGGGGATTGCATTCATGCAGGAGGGTGAGTGAAAGGAGGTGTGATCTGGGTTGCTGTGGGAGTCATTGGGCTTGAAACAGATGTCAGTTTCAAGGCGGTCACCAGAAATGGAGACAGAGAGGTCCAGGAAGGAGAGGGAGGTATCGGATATAATCCGGGTAAGTTTCAGGTTGGGGTGAAAGGTGTTAGTAAAGTTGATGAACTGTTCAAGCTCCTCGTGGGAGCATGAGGCAGCACCGATACATTCATCAGTGTAGTGGAGGAAGAGGTGGGGGATAGTGCTTGTGTAGCAGCGGAAGAGGGACTGTTCCACGTATCCTACGAAGAGGCAGGCATAGCTTGGGCCTATGTGGGTGCCCATGGCCACCTAGGAAGTGGGAGAAGTTAAAGGAGAAGTTGTTAACAGTAAGGACAAGTTAAGCAAATGACGGTGTCAGTGGAGGGGGACTGGTTGGGCCTGTGGGAGAGGAAGAAGCGGAGGCCTTTTAGGCCATCCACATGGGGGATACAAGTGTAATCCAACTAATTGAGGTGACCAACCCCCTCTGACCTAGCAATTATCAGTACAGGATTGATATTCAATCCACAATGAGGTAATATCTTGATAAAACACTCTCCATTATTAGTTCCTTAAAATTGATTCTGAGAGACAACATGTAACTGGAAGTGTTCTGTAGTAAACTGATACTCTATGCCTTTTTCCTATCTAATTTTTGTATCTTATAGAAATCTGGATATTGTAAAAACTTCAGAAGTATTCAATAATTTCCTGAAATTAATATTCAGTTTGTAATACATTTCTACTCACCATCCCAAACCAGTTGAGGAAGGGTCACTGGACCCAAAACGTTAACTCTGATCGCTTCTTCACAGAGTCTGCCAGACCTGCTGAGCTTTTCCAGCAACTTCTGTTATTGTTCCTGATTTACAGCATCAGCAGTTCTTTCAGTTATTACGTGGGAAATCTTGCTCCATGCTTTCTGTGCCTGAGTTCTACATTTTCTGGGTGTGTGTGGAGCAGTATTACTGCCTCCAGACGCACCAGTGGAAACCACCTCCTGTATAGAATGGTCTAGATCCTCTTGAAGGTAGCAATTCTATCCAATTTTCCTTAATGAGCTCTGCATAGTTGTCAAATTTTGTCATTACTGCAATGTAATCCATGTTGTGATTCTTTAGATTGTCTCTTTGAAAGAGATCTAGGAAATAAACAATTAAATGATAATCACCTGCATGGATGCAATGGGCCAAATGGTCTTTTTCTGTGCTGTAGATCTCTATGACTGAAGATTTTCTTGGTGTCACCATTTCAAGATTAAGGAGTAGGAGTCCCACAGATGGAACACACAAAGTTCCATGCCTCACAACTGCATGGCCTGTAGAGGCAGTCTGTTTGGACACTTCTGTAATAAATTAATTTTTGGGGCTTTTGTTTACATATAGGAAATAAGCTGTGTATGTGTCATTGCTGTGCCATTATTTTTGTGTTTTTTTTAATCCTAAATTGCATTTGTTTTGTATCCTTCTAATTTTTCAGATCTCTTTAGTTGTTAATGTTGCCAGTGAGTGTGGCTTCACAGAAAATCACTACAAAGGCCTACAACAATTACAACGTGAACTGGGACCAATGCATTTTAATGTCCTGGGATTCCCCTGTAACCAGTTTGGGAATCAAGAGCCAGGCTCTGACCAAGAAATTGAAAGGTTTGTGCGAAGGACCTATGGAGTTTCCTTTCCAATGTTCAGTAAGATCAATGTCAAAGGTCCTGGTGCAAATGCAGCATTCAAATATTTAACAGGTAAGAATGAGATTTTCCAGAATTTAGGAATGACTATTCACTTAAAATATAAAATAAACCACAAATAGAGTCTACCTGCATTATACAAAACATGCAGTAGTTTCTCTGAAATAAGAGGATATCAGAACTTGCAATATAAACTTCCATTAATGTTCTGCTAGTTTCCCAAAAATTCAAAACATTTATCATGGTTATGGTTAATCTGAATGCTAGTTGGTAATGTTTTGAATTTTATTGACAGTCGCAGACACCAGATAATCTCTAGTATCTTGCTCAAGTGGTCCTTTTCTAATTTTCTAATTTGTGAGTTGAGACGAAGAGTCAGGGAGCCCTCTAAGGTATTCCAACAGAAATATTATCTTGTATCTTGTATCTTGCATAATTTTTATGCAGGAGACACATTTCTGTTCTCTGGAACTTCATGTAAGGTGGCTGCTCTCCATTCCAAAACTTAAAGGTCTGGCTTGTAAGATTTTAATTCAATTGGGCACAATCACAGTTCCTCATAGTACTTTGTTTTAACAATGTTTCATGCTGCTGGTTTAAATTGCTAGTTTTACAATGCATCAAACACGTGAGGATAGAAATGTTAAATTAAAACAAAACATTTTACAAACACACAACTGGCCTGTTAGCATCTGATAAAAGAAAACATGCATTAATATTTTGGAAAACTGAAAGAACTGCAGATGCTATAAATCAGGAACAAAAATGGAAGTTGCTGGAAAAGTTTTCTGGCAGCATCTGTGAAGGAAGAATCAGAGTTAACGTTTTGGGACCGGTGACCTTCCCTCAGAACCGAGGAAGGCTCTGAGGAAGGGTCACCGGACCTGAAACATTAACTCTGATTCTTTCTTCACAGCTGTTGCCAGAATGCTGAGCTTTTCCAGTAACTTCTGTTTATGTTCATTAATATTTTGGGTTTGGGTTGAGAATCATTCGGAATTTGAAGAGAGGAGGTGGGTGAGCCTTGTTGTAGGTTTGATCAAACGGGGAGAGGGGAAAAGATAAATAAATGCCATGAACCAATACTGACTGAAAAGGTCTGGGCAATTTCTTAACTTATTTGCAAGGTGGAGAGTGCTGGTTATTGCGCTTAGACTATTTCAATATGATGGAAAAAGCATGACAGTCCTTCAAAATAGAGGTATTAAAATGAAATCTGAATGAGAGGAAGTCAGATCGAGAGCTGAAATGTATAGATCTATAGATAATCCTCTGACTCTGAGTAAGAATACTTGCCCAGCCGATATATATGCTGACATTTTAGATATACATCGTAATTATTGGTTAAAAAAAACTTTTGACCAGTTCCTGCCCTTATTTCCAATACAAATATCTAAGGGACAGAGTTCTGACTGAAGCACTAAATTGTGAAAATCCTCAATTATTTTATTCAGAAAATTGCTATGTATCTTAGGAGCATTGGTGCTGTCATCAAAGCTTGTGTTAAGAACATAGGAACAGAATTAGCCATTCAAGCTGCCAAGTCTGCTTCCCCCATTCAATTTTATCATGGGCTGATCACATGGAATAAAGGGAGAGCTAGCCAGTTGGATACAAAAGTGGCTCAGAGGTAGGAGACAGAGGGTGGTGGTGGAGGGTTGTTTTTCGGACTGGAGGACTGTGACCAGCGGTGTACCACAAGGATCAGTGCTGGGTGCACTGCCTTTTGTCATTTATATAAATGATTTGGACGTGAATATAGGAGGTACAATTAATAAGTTTGCAGGTGACACCAAAATTGGTGGTGTAGTAGACAGTGAAGAAGGTCACGTCAAAGCATAACCGGACCTTGATCAGATGAGCAAATGGGCCAAAGAGTTTAATTTAGATAAATGTGAGGTGCTTAATTTTGGAAAGGCAAATCCGGGCAGAACTTATACACTTAATGGTAAGGTCCTGGGGTGTGTTTCTGAACAAAGAGACTGTGGAGTGCAAGTTCATAGTTCCTTGAAAGTGGAGTTGCAGGTAGACAGGATGGTGAAGAAGGCATCTGGTATGCTGGCCTTTATTGGTCAGTGCACTGAGTAAAGGAGTTTGGAGATCATTGTTGCGGCTGTGCAGGACATTGGTCAGGCCACTTTTGGAATACTGAGTTCAATTTATTATCCCTCCTATAGGAAAGATGTTGTGAAACTTGAAAGGGTTCAGAAAAGATTTACAAGGATGTTGTCAGGGTTGGAGGATTCAAGCTATAGAGAGAGGCTGAATAGGCTGGGGCTATTTTCTCTGGAGCATCGGAGGCTGAAGGGTGACCTTACAGAAGTTTTTTAAATCATGAGGGGCTTGGATAAGATGAATAGCCAAGGTCTTTTCTCCAGGGTAGGGGAGTCCAAAACCAAGGGGTATAGGTTTGAGGTGAGAGGGGAAAGACCTAAGGGGCAACTTTTTCATGCAGAGGTTGGTGTGTGTATGGAATGAGGTGGTGGAGGCTGGTACAATTACAACATTTAAAAGGCACCTGGATGGGTATATGAATAGGAAGCATTTAGAGGGATGTGGGCCGAATGCTGGCAAAGGGACTAGATTAATTTTGGATATCTGGTTGGCATGTACAAGTTGGACCAAAGATTCTGTTTCCGTGCTGTACAACTTATGTTCAACTCATCTACCTCAATGTTACTTTCCACTCTGTCTTCATATCCTTTGTTGTCATCAGTCTCCAGGAATCTCTTGATTTCTGTCATGAACCTGTTCAGTGAACCTGTTTTCACAACCTTTGGGGTAGAGAATTCCAAACATTCACCATCATGTGAGTGAAGAATTTCGTTCTCATCTCAGTCTTAAATGGCCAGCCCTTATTCTGTAACTCTCTTCCCTGGACTCACTAGCCAGAAGCAATGTCTTACACATATATATCTTGTCATACCCTGTCAGAATTTTGTAAGTTTCAATGAGCTCGTCCTTTATTTTTCAAAGCTATAGAGAATACAAGTCCGGTCTCCTCATAAGATAACAATACCACAATAAAGTCATCCCAGTGGTTAATTTGGTTAGCCTCTGTTGCACTCCCTCTATGACAAATATGTCTCTCCTTACATGAGGTAAAGCTGTGCACAATGCTACAATTGGGATCTCGCTAAGTCTGCAATTAATTGGAATTGTGAAAGAATTGAGAATGGGAAGGGAGCTGCAGTGGACAACCTTTAGAAATAAATGTTAACATTTTGGGCATGTTGCTAAATACTACTGCATGTAAGAATGGTCTTCTGTTGTCTTCCCAGATAGCATAATATTTTCTATTTTCTGTTTTCGGTTACTGACAAAACTATAGTATTTTTTAAAAAGCTTTTAAAAAATAATAATAAACCAGACACATATACAGTGTTCTATGATGTTGGGCTGTAAAATAAGCCAGGAAAATATTGTTCGTCGAATGACATTTTCCAGTATTCGTGTTTGTGAATTCATGTTCTCCAGAAACATTATTTGTCAAACTGTGTAACACTTTCACACAGCAGTGAAGCACGTAGCAATCAGGATCGGCAACATAAGCTGATTTCTCACGTCTCTTGCTTGGTAATTGTAGATCCCAAATATCACCTTTATGAGTTCTGCTGCTTTAACAAGAATTAGACAAGACAGGAACTGGTCCAGCACATGCTTGACGTAACAGATGAGTCAGTGTTAACAGCATATCTGCTCCACAGGTTCAATATTCAAGTGGGTTGCTTTGTCCTGGATTGTGCTGTGGAAACACTCATCTACTCCTTTGTTACCTCTAGACCTGACAATTTCAGTGTTTTCTTGGATGGCCTCCCACCTTTTACCCTTAAACTTAAGTTCATACAAAATCATGCTGCCCTATTCTACGTCGCACTAAATTCCATTCACTCATCACTCATGACCTACATTGGTTTCCAGTCTGACAGTAGAGTCAATTTTAAAATTCTCATCCTTGTTTTCAAATACTGTCATTACCCCTCATCTACTAATCAGCATCTGTTCCAGTATAATAACATCCCATAAACATACCCTTGGCCAAACACACCCTTACCCCTCATCTTAGTAACCTTCTCCAGTCATACACCTGAACTGCAGTTCTGGCCCCTTGCACATCTCCAACCCTGAGGTTATGCTTTCAGCTGCCTAGGTCAAAAGTTCCAGCATTCCCTCCATAGCTATCACTACCTTTCTCTCTCTCGTTCTTTATGACACTCCTCAAAATAAGGTCAATTTTGACCAAGCTTCAGGTCACATTCCTGGTATTGTCTTAACTGGGTCAGTGTCAAACTTGTAATGGTACTATGGCTTTAAGAGGTGTATTTTGTCTTTATTTTTTGAAGAGAGGTTTTGAGCCATAGGAGTGAAGCTGTCTATTCAAAGCCAATAAAGTAAACAGCTTGTGAGGCCTTGGGTTTTCTTATAAAGTTAGAACCATAGAAGCAGCCTGAACGGACGGAGTCAGGTTCCCACCGAACTGGGGTTTAGTTTAGCTTTTAGTAGTTGCTGGGGTTTTGAAGCTATCTGTGGAAGCTGCTACATCGTTCTCTCTGTTACAGCTAAAAGTTCTAGTTCTCTGTACTGCCAGAATCGCAGGTCTTGGCCAAAGGTGTGTTTATGGGATATTATTATACTGGAACAGTTGCTGATTATTAGTTAAATAATCTATTACACTGTTAAGTTTTCCAGTGGTGTTAAAGTCACACCAATTCTTCTTTCTTTTGTTTGTATTTTAACTGGGGGTAAGAATAAAGTGTGTTTTGCTTAAAGCTGAATCGTGTGACCATTTGAATTACATCTAGAACCCAATGCCTTAACACTTGCTTTTAAATATGAGAAAAGTTATGGTCTAGACTATCTCCTTGATTTATTTTCAGGGAGTTTTGTCTGGTCTGTAACAAACTTTAGTTCATTATGGGTGATATATAAATGCCAGTTGTTATCATTGAAAACAATCATGCAACTTTTTTGTCAAAATTCAGGTATATGTGAAGATGTGAAAATGTGAAGAAATACTCATAAAAATTGTTTCTGTATTTAATTATAGACTCCTCTGGGAAGGAGCCAAACTGGAATTTCTGGAAGTATCTTGTGGATGCGAATGGTGAAGTTGTGGATGTTTGGGAAACATCTGTTCCAATTGCAGAAATAAAGCCAAAAATTGCAACATTAGTGAGGCAGCTCATTGTGAAACGAAAAGATGAATTGTAATTTAACTCCAAAATCTGTAATATCTAATGTTACCTTATTCTAGTTTACACCACTTTTAACAAATTATTTTTGTGTTATCATCTCTGTTCTGTGAAGTCCACTAATTCATTTGCAGTGACACTGTATTTTCTTTGGCATAGGTTATGCCTTCCTACTGCAATAAAAATAGTTGAAGAAGTGGAGCAAATTGTACATCATTTATTAATTTTTTAATTGAGGTAGAGCTCAAGTTTATTGTATGCTCTAAAAATAACTGAATAAATACGGTAAAATTAGAATTATAATGAATAAGATACACCAAGACTTCAGTCACTGCTTACATTGTTTTGCAATTTTCTTGTTTTCTTTTAAATAACTTATCTGATATTATCCTTTATATTTTCAAGTAAAATTTATGTTAGTGGGTTGTTTACTTTCTTCAGACTAAGAAAACTAGATCTGTTTTCAAAAGATAGGGAAAGATGTTTTATTATAGATTTAAAAACTTCCTAAAATGATATCTCACAGTATAGTGTTATTCTTGTATTTTTGAAAGGGGGAGTGGCAATTGGGATGAGGGAAACCAATGGCAAATGTAGTTTTAAGACAGAATCTTTTCAGCTGCCTGCCTGAAACAGTTGAAAAATGGCAGCTGGTTGGGGATGGAATTCCTGCTGGCAAGAATGCTAAATGGATAATTTGGGGTGGCCTTTGATGATGAAAGGGACACTTTGGAGTAGCAGAAAACAAATTTTCCTTGTTGGGTCGAGATGAATGTTCCTGCTCCTGACTCTACAAGCAATTATTTTTAAGAAATAATTTAATCTTAGATTAATCTTAGATTAAATGTTTTCTTCTTATTGTTTTATCCCTTATGAGAAAACTACTGAGGCTTGCCTTGTAAGGTCAGAATAAAAATTCTATTTGATGTCAGTGGATCCAGATGAAAGCTGTGTACTTCAGGAAAACTCCACTAGATTCAGACAGGTGCTTCTTCTACTGTCTCCTTAGAGTGTCTTAAAATCAGGGTAAACTAGGTGGGAAATTGGTGAATAAGGCATTAGAGACACCTTTAACTGTGCACCAGTTTCGGATAAGGTTAAAGTGTCCCGTTTTTGCTCACCATATGTCTCATTATTAGTACATGGCAACTATGAAGAATATGAATGTTATGTTTTTAAGGCAATGAAATGTATATAGAGAAATGCCCAGTTCAAATACATTTTGATGGAAAGATGGAGTGACCTCGAGTTTGGCCCTGTTCTGAGACACACAATGGTGAATGTGTTTTACATACATATGTTGTTTATGCCTTCCTAATGAATGTACAGACTTAATTGAAGGTGCATCCAACCTTGACAGGCTTCTACCTAGAAAGATGGATGTGAATCAACAGTTCCCTAAGTTTAATCTTCTATCTAGTTCTTCCTTTATGAGGTCCAATGACCAGCGAGCTACAGGAAGATATCTTATTTGCCACTAGTCTCAGTGACAGTCTGTACCAGTATTCAGAAGATGATTAATGGAAGAACATTAGAGAGCAGCAGAGTAATTCACTGAATATATTCATCTTTGAGTTACACAGATCTTGATGTTCGAGGAAGCTGATGGGTGGAAAAGCAGAATTGTGGACAGAATTATATCAGTCATCATAATAAACAAAAAACTGCAGATGCTGGAGATCTGAAACAAACAAAAACAGAAATTGCTGAAGAAAAGTCACTGAACCCTAAATATTAACTCTGTTTCTCTCTGCCCACATGCTTTTGGACCTCCTGAGTTTTTCCAGTAATTTCTGTTTTTGTTTAGACCAGTCATAAACGCGTTGAGAGGTGGAGCAAGCTAAATGTCAAATGTTCAACCCCTGTCGTTGTTTATTGTGCCTTATATATGCTGTGAAGAATCTCAGGAAAGTTGAGATATCCAGTAGAAATACTTATTGTGTTAAATATTAAATAAATCTGCATAGAAAAATAAAAGTTTGAGTGTAGCATTTCAATTCTCTGTAATCATTAAGTAGTGTCAGTAAAGAAAGGTCTCAGTTTGTTAATAGTTCAAAGATGAACAAAATAAATTCAAATCTTGTAGCAATTTGATTTTATGACCGGCAACATTGTTCTATCCTGACTGTTGTCATTTCATTCTCTTCATGTTTTAACTTCTGTACAGCTGATCTGAGTTTGTTACAATTTTACTCCTTTCAAGTTTGTTTTTCTGATGTATGTTTCCCCCGCCACCCAACACTGGTGTGATCACTGTGTTCATTCTGTACACCCAATTCTGTGAAACATCTAACCAATGGTGGGCATTCCTGTGGACAGCCCCAGGTTCCTATGATCTCATGGTGTTTAACAGAAATTGTAATCTCCATGCCTTGTGATCTTTCTATGCATCCTATCAATTAGCGTTCGAAAGTTACTGGTTGTACTCCTTCTAATCTGTCCCAGACTTGTTTATCTCTAAGGACTGCTTGAATTCTGTTATTCATTGTATTTCATACATTATCTCTATCAAATTCAGTTATTCCTCTTACATAATTGGGACAGTGGATAACATATATAAAAAATACAAAAGACGGTTGGTTTTAACCAACTGCTATAAGATTCATATTATTAATTTCTATTATTGAGTTAGTTATAAAGTGTAAGGTTATACAGCTCCTTCCACTGTTAGCACTTGTTACTTATAAGTTGCAACCAATCTATGTCGGTCAGTGCGTACCAGGCATTTTTAAAGATAAAAGAAAGCGCTTCCTGAGACTAATTAACTTTCACATGTATGTTTAAATATTTTTCCCCTAATGTTTATACGTGTATCTACAATTACGATGGAATATATCTCTATGATTATCTGAAGAATCTTTAACTAGAACCTATTTCTAAATAATGTGAATAATTTCAAAGAAACAACCAATTACTACAAAACAACTTTAGCTGTTGTTTTCACACTCCTTAATATGTTAGGTTGGCTGATTCATGGGCTGAGATTTACAACACTTGTTCTAACCGATGCTGTTCACTTATTGGGACAACATCCTTTCATTAATAAGGCTGAAATCAATCACTTGTCTATCCTTAGACATCCTCTTATCAAACTGTCTTGGATGGTTGCTTGCAGGGCCTCACATTCACCTTGAAGTAGCCCTGTTCAGAGATACCACCATGCTCCACTTAAATGCTAGAGCAGGCTGTTTTATTCTGTTTATCTCTTGTTGGCCATTTTGTGTCTTAATGCTAGAGCAGGCTATTTTATCGTGTTTATTTCTTGTCGGACATTTTGTGTCTTTCATACATGGGCCACCCTTACAATAAGTGTTAGATATGTTTCCAACAAAAGTTTGCATTAATTTAGTATCTTTAGATTTTCCTTGTTTTTTAGAAAAATTTGATCAAGGGAAAGTGTTATGTAAAGTTATATTATTGAGAAATATAATTAAATTCTGTCAATTTGGCCATCCTGAGATGTGCCTCCTGTCGTTATCACTGATAAGACCACAAAATTTGTGTTCATGTGTGACTAGGGATCAGTAACATCTTTAAAAATAGTAAATGTAGTTTGAGCTCCTAGATCTTAAGAATGAAGTTCCAAAATCCTGTGGTTTTAAATAAGCTAAATTTATTATACATTGTTATAACAATAAAACATTCTAAATACATATGCAATTTATGTTTTAGCCATCCAGAATTAGCATGAGGTAAATATGGGAAATTGACAAATTAAGACAGATCCCATGGATTCCCTGACGTTGTGATTGCAACAACATCAACCAGGTGGACCTCATAGAATATGAATTTCCTGATTGGGGCTGTTAATCTGGTCCAATCAGGGAGCTCCAGCTGACAGATAAGAACAGGCATTCACTCTGAGAGCTAGCCCTGAGGAAATAGGATCCATGTTGAGGACTTGCTATGTGTAAATAACCTTGGTAACTGGATACTGGCCGCTGTTGAGTTATTTAAAGGGTGACAAGAGTAGGATTAGTAATGTAACCATGCAAAAGCTCCTACAACTCAAACCCAACTAGAGGTTAAATAAGCACTACAACTGGCTTTATCGTTTGAAAATGTAGAAATTGGAGCATTTAAGTTGCAGGGTATTTCAATTGAAGTGGACACCCTTGCTAGTCTGACTGAGTTTGGGGAACACCACTTAAGTGAAAGCAATTGCATAGCCTTACCCAGGACATATTCTGAATAGAGGGTCTCTAGGTCAGCCCACAGTAAAATCCCAAAACAAAACCAAGTTTGGCCAATGGTTAAAATTTTCTTCAGGATCTGGGCCAGCAAGCCATTGCTGCCAGAATGCAGACTTGAGACAGCAAAAAAGTCCAATGAGACCTAAATTGAGCAAGATAACTCATAGGTTGGTATCCAGTTATTCCATTATTCACATTACCCATTTCTGCTTTCATGCCCTCAAAACTCAGTAACTGATTTTTTTTTTTAGAAAAAGTACTCTCGGATCCCTTCCTCTCTCCCTAAAACAGAATGTAAAATTCGATCATATTATGGTCACTGCTATCTAAGGGTAACCTTCACTTTGAAATAATTAACTAATTCAATCTCATTGCACAGTACTAGGGTCTAGTGTAGCCTGCTCTCCGGTCAGCTCCTGAACATACTGGTCTAAGGAACTATCCTGAAAATATTCAATAGACTCTTCATCTTGGCTACATTTGCCTACCTGACATTTTTAGTTGACATAGATTAAAATCTTCAATGACTATTACTATGCCTTTCTGACAAGCTGTCATTATTTCATAGAATCCCCACGGTGTGGAAGCAGGCCATTTGGCACTTTGAGTCCATTCTGACCCTCCAAAGAGCATCCCACCCAGACCCACCAGCCCCACCATATCCCTGTAACCCTTCATTTCCTGTGGCTAATCCACCTAGCCTGTAAGTCGGTAGACACTACAGGCAGTTTATCATGGCTAATCCACCTAACCCACACATCTTTGGACTGTGGGAGGAAACTGGAGCAAACCCCACACAGATGGATGCCTGAGGGCCTCTGCTGCTGTTAGGCAGCAGTGCTAACCACTGAGCCATGTGTCACCCTTTTTGTTTCTTTATTTCTTCGTTTAGGCTCCACCCTACTATGTGGTTACTATTAGAGGACCTGTACACCTCTCCCATCAAAGGACTTTTGACTTTATCATTTTTCATCTCTATCTGAATAGTTTCCACATTTTGTTTTCCTGATCTTAGGCCATTCCTCCCTATTGTGCTAATTCCATCATTAACTAACAGATCCGCCATTCCACCTTTGCCCGATTTCCTGTCCTTAACAAAAACATGAAAAAAAAAATTTTCTTTGGATTTGTTTTGTGACCAAATGTGCTGTATTTTTTTTTGTTCAAGGAAAGAAAGGGAATTATGGAAAGTTGATTGTCTTATATGGAATATGAAAAAAACTGCTCAGTTGTATGGTAAGATAAAATATACAATATGAGAAAAACATTTGTTTAGTTTTCATTTGTTTTATTCAAGGATTGTTTGTATGTCTTCAAAAGTTTCTGCTTAACAAGAAGAGAATATGTTAATAAAGCAAGTAATTAAACAGTAATTAATTAAAGTGAATTGGCAATTAGGTTAAAGGACAGGTCAATAGAGATGCAACAGTAGACATTTAAGAGAATATTTCAGAACACATGGAACAGATGCATTCCAAAGACTAAGAAAAATCCAAGTAATTAATCCCAGATTAATTAACTGGGAAGATATAAATGGAGAACGAATAGGAGCGTGTGTGGAAGTAGCTATAAGACTGAGTATTTAGTAAATTCTACCCAAAAGAAAGGCTCTTTAAATTCTGTCTTATCAACATGCTAGAATCCAGATTGACACTCATGGATCAATACTAAATTATGAAACCAAATTTGTGAATTGTGAGGAGATTAGTCATAGAGTCATTTGACACTAAAGGATATCATTCTGTCCATCAAGTTCACGCTGGCTTGCTGTAGAGCAATCTAGTCAATCCCATGCCCCTCATTCTATTCTCGTAGCTTTGCATGTTTATTTTCTTTTATTTCACATTCAATTGCCATTGTTTCCTTTTAAAATCAATTAAGCAAAATCACCCTCAAAGGTACTGAGTTCCATACCTTTGCCACTTGCTGCATAAAAAAATGTTCTCCATCACATTCTGTCTGCCCCCTTTGCTCAAAACTTTAGCTGCTGAAATATTAACATTAGTCAAAGCCACGTTAATAAGGACTTCTCTAGCCTTTGTAGTCTATATTAATGGAAGTATTTGCAAAGTGAAAGGAAAGATTAATGTTTTATTTCTGTTATTTCTGATTGGTTTTTATTTTCAATTAAAACGTCTATAACAGTAATTATCAAACATTTTATGAATCTTGCTTAAGATACAAATATCACTCCTTCTTCCTTCACAAAAATGCCTTATTCATAATTAAGTCATGACAGATGGAGTACAGTGTGGGTAAGTGTGTGGTTATACACTTTGGTCGGTAAAATAGAGGTATTTTCTAAAAGGGGAAAGGCTTCAGAAACTGAAGCACAAAGGGACTTGGGAGTCATAGTTCAGGATTCTCTTAAAATTAAACTGTAGGTTAATTGGCAGTTAGGAAGACGAACGCAGTGTTAACATTCATCTCAAGAGGGCTAAAATACAATAGAGATGCATTGCTGAGGCTGTATAAGGCTCTGGTCAGATCGCATTTGGAATATTGTGAGCAGTTTTGGGCCCCCTATCTAAGGAAGAATGGGCTGGCCTTGTATGTGGTCTAGAGGAGGTTTTCAAGGATGATCTCGGGAATAAAGGGTTTCTCTTATGAGGAGCACTTGAGGGCTTGGAGTCTGTGCTCGATGAAATTTAGAAGGATGAGGGGAGAATCTGTTTGAAACTTACAGAATACTGAGAGACCTAGATAGAATGGACATGGAGAAGACGTTTCCACGAGTAGGAGAGAAAAAGAGCTAAGGGCACAGTGTTTGGTTGAACTCTTTAAAATTGAAATGAAGAGGAATTTCTTCAGCCAAAGGGTGGTTAATCAATGAAACTCAATGCCACAGCGGGTTGTGGTGGCCAAATCATTGAGCGTATTTAAGACAGAATAAATAGGTTCTGGGTTAGTAAGGGGATCAAGGGTGATGGGGAGAAGGTAAGAGAATGCGATTGAGAATCATATCAGCCATGATTGAATGGTGGGTTGAATGATCTAATTCTGCTCCAGTATCTTATGGTCTTAGAAAGTCTACTTTTTGCTCTATCTCCCACAATGGTCTTGTCTCCACTTGATTTCCAAGATTTTTACTTCTCACTGATGTCCAGTAATCAGCAACTTCAATCGTGATTGTGTTTAACAATATTCATGTAACCTGCTCATTTATAAAAGATGGCGTGAAATTAAATATCTTATATCAATAATTATGGCTGATTGACTGCAGCTGCAAATCTGTGTAGTGTTCAAAATGTTTCACAAACATTCTGATGTGTGCTGAGAGCAAGCATTAGTCCCCTTTTAGGAACACAATAAATATAATAGCATAATTACACTGAGGACTCTAGCAGTATTGTGCAGGTGCTTTTTTTATGTAACAGTCATGGAGAAAAGACCTCATTTTTTCTGAGCTCTTCTCATTTGCCAAAAGCAACCAAGTTCGAACAGCAGGCTGGTCCTTCTGGGGTGCGATGGGAGTCTGAGTTTACATCTGTGTATGTTAAATTACTGAGTTTGATTCTTTTAAATCTTTAGTTTCTCCTGACTTTTCTTATTCTGCTGGGGTCTTTCACTAGATTCCTCTCGGTTGCTCTTCTCCAGCTTAAATAAATTTGGGTCTTGCTCATTCTGCAGCCCCAGTCCAAATTTCTTTTCTATCCCTTTTGCTGTCTCTTACTGCTGCACTTTGTGGCCTCTAATCCCAGTGGCAGTGATGATACTATGAAAGCACTCTTTTATTGTAGCCTTGCCTTCCTTTTCTAGTCTTTGTATTTTTGCACTATACATAAAGTTATCTCTGTTACTCTTATGAATATTTAATGTTATTCCTGGAGCCTTCTCTTGATCCCTATAGATTTTTCCTGTCTAAGGCCCCTGTCTTTTTCTAGCTGTGGCTACCCTTCCTCTCTTTTCCTAATCCACACTCCTTTCCCTGAGCTTCTTAACAGCTTCTTGATGAAAGTTTGTCTTTGACTTGTTGCGTTGCTAGTGTAGAACTCACTGTCTTCACCCACATAATGTGTTACATTACCAGATTGGATAGAGATCAATGTCATATGAACACGAACTCCTTAAATCCACAGGTGGGGCCTTAAGTAGTCTACCATAGAGCAGAGGGACGTAGGGGTGCATGTACATAATTCTTTGATTTTGCATCACAAATAGACAGGATGGTTAAAAAGGTTTTGGCATGCTTGCCTTTATTGCTCAGTCCTTTTGTGTATAGGAATTGGGAAGTCATGTTGAGGGTTTACAGACCATTGGTGAGGCCTCTTCCGGAGTTCTGTGTTCAGTTCAGGTTGCCCAGTTACAGGAAGGATATTATTAAGCTGGAGTGGGTTCAGAAAGAATTTACCAGGATACTGTTGGGTATGGAGGTTTCAGTTATAAAGAAAGGCCAGAACGTTTTTCACTGGAGCCTGGAAAGTTGAGAGGTGACCTATAGAATTTCATAAAATCATAAGGGGTATAGATAGGGTTAATGGTAGCTGTCTTTTCCCTAGGATGGGAGATTTTAAGACTAGGGCAGACATTTTTAAGGTGAGAGGAGAGAGATTTAAAAAAGACATGAGGGGCAAATTTTTTACACCGAGGGTGGTTCGCGTGTGGAATGAACTTCCTGAGGAAGTGATGGATTTGGGCGCAATTACAACATTTAAAAGACTTTTGGATAAGTACATGAATAGGGAAGGTTTGGAGGGCTATGGACCAAGAGCAGGCAGGTGGGACTAGTTTAGTTTGGGATTATGTTCAGTGTGGACTAGTTGGACCGCAAGGTCTGTTTCCATGCTGTATGCCTCTATGATTCTATAACTCTATGAGGTGGGAAGAGAAGGAGGGAAGAAGTACAGACGTTGAAGTACTTTTGGAATGTAGTCAGTACTGTATGTTGGCAATCAACAAGACAATTTACCCACAGCAAGGATCTACAAATAGCAATGAAGTACATGACCAGATAATTACCTGGATATTTGAGCACATCTAGTCTTGGGCACATGCATATGTAAGCTGATATCATACCACAAGCCACATTGTAGTGTTGTTAGTGTGGAACACCAGTCCACTGATGTAGATAGGAGAGGAGTGTTGAGACACCAATCTGTTGCTTGCATTTTGGAGGCCCTCAGATAACTATAAGTACATCTGTCAGATGAGGGTTTTGAAGGCAGCCAGATGATGCTGATGGTTAAATAAGAGTTTGAACTGAGATTTGAGATCGAACTGAGATTTGAGATCGAGGACATTGTTTGGTGCTGCAGTCACAGGTGACAGGTCGGCTACAGAGAACTTGAGAGATTAGGAGATCAGGATCCAAGGGGTGGAAGTTAAGGGGTTAGGAGGGAAAGAAAGTTTAGGAGAAAGAGAATACTAGGAATTCAGGATCATATCAGGTGAAGATTGAGGCTGAAGGGAGGGCTGAGCAAGTGGGTAAAGAGGTATCAAGGGAGGATAATGACAGTGAGTGGAAGCAATCAGTAGGGTGGTAAAATGGTTAGATCCAGAGCAGAGATAAAAGGTACTGATGATGAAGAGCAGGCCTGTTTTACCTCCTGAGACGGCCTTCAGTTAATCACCTTCCTTCTTGCATCCAATTGTTAGGAATGGTTTCTCTCAATACATCAATAATGGCAATGGTTGACTCAAATAAAACCAATCTCAGTTGACACTGACAAATATGAAATATTAATCATGGTGGCAGAGTAAGATGCTCCTGCCAGAGCTCCTCTCCTCCTGTTCTTTTTATTTCTTTTTCTTTTTTTCTTGCTTTTATCCTCTTCCTTTTTCTCTCCCCTTAGCCACGGGCATTGAGTCCTGTGGCAATGCGTGGGCTGCGAGTCCCAGAACAGCACCTGGAGACGTAGCCCTCGAGCAGTGTGGGCTACAAGTCCTGGAAAAGCCAGCAGGCAGTGAGTCCCGCGGCAGTATGTGGGGAAGCAGACCCGGAACAGCACACGGGTACGGAGCCCCAGAGCAGCATGTGGGGAAGCAGCCCCACAGCAGTTCGGGCAACGAGTTCCAGACAGAGAGCAGCGCAGGGGAGGCAGACCTGGAACTTACCTTGGAGCGGCTGAGTGCCAGTACGGAGTGGACCAGAGCTTCAGAGCAGAGTGGGAACACCTGTTGGGCTCAGGTCTGACATAGGTGGTCAGACCACACGCACTGAACTGCTACTATGTAACGTTTATTTGAAATTTTTTACTTGACTGTAATGCCAATCCTTTAACAGTGTCTTATTTCTAACTTATCTTTTAAACTCTGTAAAGTAATGTGACTACTTTTTTATTCCTCTTTTGTATCCAAGATTTGTACCTAGGTATTTGTACCTAATTTGGTGCCATAAGACGCAGACATTGTAAAAGCTTTTCATTGTACTTCTACAATAGATTACATGTGACAATAGAGGATATTCTATTCTGTTCGAATCAAACATGCCATTACCTCACTTACTTGAATATGAAAATGGATAAAGTAGATTCAATACTAGGTGAAGACAGTCTCTTGTTTGTTCTCACCTAATAAGGCAATGACACACTTCCAGCCAGAAGTGGCAGATAAATATTGGGATATATTTTGGTCACACTACAATATGAACTCTCGTGTTGTTCTTCAAACAAGGTCATGGAGTCTTCTCAGTTTGCTTCAAAAGCAGAACCGGCATCAGTTTAGCACATTATCCAAAATACATCACTTTGGACAATTGAGCACTCCTTCACAGTTGGTGTGAAATATCCATTTAGTATGTGTGCTCATGTTTCTGAAATGTGGCATGAGCCTTGCTTTTCCATCTCACCAGACCAGCCAATAAACATTTACTCTTAAAAATATCATGGAAGTGGGCTCTGTTTCAAATTCCAGCTGGTGATGATGTGTGCTCTTTCTTTCTTTCTTCCTTTGTTTCTCGTTCTGTGTCAGACATTCAGTTTCCCAGAATTTTCCAGTTAACATTTCTGTTGGAATTCAACAAGGTTAAACACTAGAGAGATAAAAGGTACTGCAGATGCTGGAGAATCCGAGATAACAAGCATGGGGCTGGATGAACACAGCAGGTCAAGCAGCAT
>JAHRHZ010000038.1:1561895-1613501 GCA_024137785.1 Ginglymostoma cirratum
ATGCTGCTTGACCTGCTGTGTTCATCCAGCCCCATGCTTGTTATCTCTTAAACACTAGAGAGGTTGAGTCTTACAGTGATAAAGGCGTATGTGAACATTTTCATGCCAATGAGTTGGCGGGGGGAGATGGTTAATATTTTGCAAAACAATATATAACAGAACTGGTCTGATCATTGTTTAAAATTCATTTAATGGGATCTGGGCATTGATGACTGGGCCAACATTTATTGTCTGCCCCTACTTACCCTTGGGAAAGCGATGGTGAGCTGTCTTGTTGAACCGTTGAAGTTCATCTGGTGGAGGTAGATCCATAATGTCATTAGGGAGGGAGTTCCAGGATATTAAGCCAGTGACACTGAAGGAGTGATGATACATTTCCAAGTCAGGACAGTGAATGGCTTGGAGGGAGCATGCATGTGATGGTGTTGCAACATATCTGCTGCTCTTGTCCTTCTCGATGGTCACATGTTTGGAAGGTGCTGTTTAAGAAGCCTTGAGGAATTTCTGCATTGCATCTTGTAGATGGCGCACACTGCTGGAACTGTACGCTGGTAGTGGAGAGATTGAATGTGTTGCCAGTCGAGCAGACTGCTTTGTCCTGGATAGTGTCACATTTCTTGAGTGTTGTTGGAACTGCAACCTAGGTGATGGACATTAAAATCCCCCAACCAGAGTAGATATTCAACGTGGAGAAATATAGAGACATCAGCTGAAGGGGAGCAGTGCCCTGGTAATTAGCAGCAGGTTTCCTTGCTTATGTTTGACGTGATGCCATGAGAATTCATGGAACCTGGGGTCAATGTTGAGGACTCCCAGAGGAAATCCCACCTGACTATATACTACTGCACTGCCTCTTCTGTTGCCGTGACAATGGGAAAAGACATGACGTTATAATGATGATCCCGGACTATGACTACGTCATGTTGTTGCTTGACTTGTCTGTGAGATAGGTCTCCCAATTTTGGCATTAGATCCCAGAGGATGGAGGACTTCGCAGGATCAAGAGTGCTTAGTTTCCTGTGTTGTTTTTACTGTCTACATTGCTGAAAAGTGCCCCATTAGTTCTGTTCCTTTTTTGAGGAATTTTATTGCAGTTAGATACAACTGGATTGCTTGCTACACCACTTCACTTAAGAAACAACCACATTGCTATGTGACCTGGAGCCACGTGTACTCTAGACAGAAAAGGGTAATCTACAATGGTTTTATGGTTATCATGAGATAATAATTAATGATTTTTAAAATTCAAATCTCACCATTTGCCATATAAGGATTCAATCCTCAGAGCATTACCTGTGTCACTGGATTACTAAACCTGTGACAATACTACTGTACCACCACATTTCCTAATCAACATAAATGGACCTAACACAGTTTAATTTGAGAGCAGCAATGTGAGCAAAAAGAAAATGTTGTTAGACAAGGTTCATTGTCTGATAAGCAGCAAGGCTTCATGTTGCTAAAAGAAATTGATGCATTCAGCATGGGTTACCTTAACAACCATAGGGTTTAAACTGGTTATTTATCAAGTTTCTCAAGCGTTAGAATTCCAGGAAGAAGCTCTCTGGCTAAAACAGATTTGCAAATTATCACTTGCATATTTCCTGACACAAAGACACCAAAGCTCAAATTCAGAATTCACTGCAAGATTACTGAATATTTCTAACGGCTTTTTTGTTATTTTAATAAGAAGCTTTTATATTTACACCATGGAAAGAGGCCAGTTTTGCATCCATATCGCAGGAATGCTAATAATATCATTGATCTATCTGTAATGATTGCAATGAGGTCAGTCAGGTGGACCTCATAAAATATGAGTTCCCTGATTGGGCTGTTAATCAGGTCCAATCAGGGAGCCCTGGCTGACAGCTAAGAACAGGAGTATCAGAAATCCTGTTTGGTCTGAGAGCTGGCTCTGAGGGAGCGGGATTAGTGTCAAGGAATTTCCACGTGAAAATAAAGGGTGACTTGGTGACAGGATACCAGCTTCTGTGGAGTTATTTCACTATCCACTGGAAATAATTAACAAAAAAGAGCAGGAAAGCAGTGTAGAATGCACAGCCCGTTAATGGAATGTAATATCCAACCATTCTTCAAACTCCGGTGGTCAGTTCAGGATTCAACTGTTAAAATCAGAGGCAGCTCATGAGAATCAAATCAGCGGCAAGATTTTAAATCAACACTGACCAAGTGCTACGCAAGAAATACTGTAATGTTGAGAATTGTGCAGCAGATACTTCTGTATAATTGATGTGAGATTGGTTTATGACATTTTAAATCATTTACAAAAATTTGTTTATTACTGGACTTCAAAATGCAAAGATAATGTGTAGTTAAGCAAAGATCCAAGTACCGTGGTGCAATGTTAATATCCTGTTCTCTTTGTTGAACACAGAGCTACATTCTATTTGCTGAATTGTTAGTATGTTTCTGGAGTTAATACAAATCTCCAATTTTCCATTGTTAGATCCTATACAATCATTTAAAAGTCAGAACTAATAACTTTTGCCACATACAAGCATAATTTTAATAAGAGGTATCATCTATTTCTTATCTGGTTCTGCCTTCATCCCAAAAATATAGTTCATTGATAAAATTTGTAACACTACTTAGTTCAAACTTGCCACTACATATAATGTGTAATTCCAATCAGTTTCTTCCAAGATAGTAGACATTCATCACTACACTAGTCATTGCAGTGTATAGAGTCATAGCATCATACAGCACGGAAACAGATCCTTCGCTCCAACAGTCCATGCTGAACATAATCCCAAACTAAACTAGTTTCACCTACCTGCTCCTGGCCCAACTCCCTCAAAACATTTCCTATTCATGTATCAATCCAGCTGTCTTTTAAACTTTGTAATTATGCCCACATTCACCACTTCCTCAGGAGGTTCATTCCATAGAACATTGAACATAGAATGGTGCAGCACAAGTCCTTTGGCCCACAATGTTGTGCCGACCTATTATCCTACTAAAATCAATCTACCCTACATACCTTACATTTTACTATCCCCTTTGTGCCTATCCAAGAGTCACTTAAAAGTCTCTAAAGTATCTGACTCTATTACTACTGCCGGCAGCGCATTTCACACGCCCACCACTCTCTGTGTAAAGAACCTACCTCTGACGTCTCCCCTGTACCTTCCTCCAATCACCTTAAAATTATGCCCCCTCGTAATAGTCATTTCCGCCCTGGGAAAAAGTCTCTGACTATCCACTCTATCTATGCCTCTCATCACCTTGTACACCTCTATCAAGTCACCTCTCATCTTTCTTCGCTCCAATGAAAAAAGCCCCAGCTCTCTCAACCTTTCCTCATAAGTCTTGCCCTCCAGTCCAGGCAGCATCCTGGTAAATCTCTTCTGTACCCTCTCTGAAGCTTCCACATCTTTCCTATAATGAGGTGACCATAACGGAACACAATATTCCAAGTGTGGTCTAACCAGGGTTTTATAGAGCTGCAGCATAACCTCATGGCTCTTAAACTCAATTGCCCTGCCAATGAAAGCCAACACACCATGCGCCTTCTTTATAACCCTATCAACTTGGGTAGCAACTTTGAGGGATTTATGGACGTGGACCCCAAGATCCCTCTGTTTCTCCACACTGCCAAGAATTCTGCCATTAATCCTGTATTCTGCATTCAAATTCGACCTTCCAAAATGAATCACTTCACACTTTTCTGTGTTGAATTCCATCTGCCACTTCTTTGCCCAGCTCTGCATCCCGTCAATGTCCCTTCGCAACTTACAACAGCCCTCCATGCTGTTCACAACTCTACCAACCTTCGTGTCATCGGCAAACTTACTAACCCACCCTTCTACTTCATCATTCAAGTCATTTATATAGATCACAAAGAGCAGAGGTCCCAGAACAGATCCCTGCAGAACAACGCTGGTCACCTTCATCAGAAAATCTGATGAAGGGTCTAAGCCCAAAATGTCAAGCTTTCCTGCTCCTCTGATGCTGCTTGGCCTGCTGTGTTCATCCAGCTCTACACCTTGTTATCTCAACCTATCTATCATCATGTTTTTCAAAATTTCTAGAACATTCTCCTTCCTAACATCAACCTGTTCGAGCATATCTGCCTGTTTCTTGCTGTCCTCACAAACGTCAAGGTCCCTCTCACTGGTGAATACTGAAGCAAAGTATTCATTAAGCACCTCCCCTACCTCCTCTGACTCTGCGCACAAGTTCCCTCCACTATCCCTGATTGGTCCTACCCTCACTCTGGCCATCCTCTTGTTCCGCACCGAAGCATATGCAAACCACCCTCTGTATAAAAAAATTGCCTTATGTCTCTTTTAAATCGCTCTCCTCTCACCTAAAAAATGTGCCCCCTAGTCTTGAAATCCCCAATCCTATGGAAAAACACAACTACCATTAACTCTATCTATACCTCTCACTATTTTATAAACTTCTATCAGGTCACTTCTCAACCTCCAATGCTCCAGTAAAAAAAAAGTCCCAGCCTACCCAGCCTTTCTTTATAACTCAAAATTTCTATACCTAGCAACATCCTGGTAAATCTCTTCTGATACTTTTCCAACTTGATAATATCCTTCCTACAAAGACAAAAAAGCTGCAGATGCTGGAATCCAAGGTAGACAAACAGGAGGCTGGAAGAACACAGCAAGCCAGGCAGCATCTGAAGCAAAGGAGAAGTCAACGTTTTAGGTGTTACCATTCTTCAGGACTAATATCCTTCCTATAACTGGACACAGTATTCCACAAGAGACCTCATCAATGTGCCATAAAATCTCAACATGACTTCCTGACTCCTATACTCAAAGGACTGAGCAATGAAGGCAAGCATGCCAAACACCTTCTTAACCACCCTGTCTATATGCAAACTTCAAAAAGTTATGTACCTGCACCCCTTGGTCCCTTTGCTCTACAACACTGCCCAAGGCCCTACTATTAATTGTATAAGCCCTACCCTTGCCTGTTGTACCAAAATGCAATACCTCATATTTATCCAGATTGAACCCCATCTGCCATTTTTCAGCCCAGATGTATAAGATTTTTTGAAAATTATAATTCATTCATAAAGTTGGTAAAATTACATAACAAAACATTTTGAATTGAAAATTACAATATTTTTCATAGAATTATATTTTATTCATAATTTTTAAAAAGTGCATCGCATGACTTTCAACATTAACATTACATAAAGTGCAAATTAAAAGGTTCTTCTAATGTTGTATGCTACTCTGTAAGTTTACAATTATGTTATTATTAACCATACTCATTAAATGTCAAACATACAGTGGTGTAATAGCGCTGTTACTGGGGCACTTGTAATCCACAAGCCCAGGATAAGGCTCTGGAGCTCATGGCTAGCTTCAGTAATGGTGACCATGACAACAATCATCAATTGTCCTGACCCTCATGGGAAGAATATCTGTAATTCTTATCTGATTTGTCTATGCGTGGCTCTAGATTTACAACAATGTGCCAATCCTTAATTATTAGAAGAATTGAACCCCAAAGTAAAAATGTTATGTTTCAGTAATGTAGAGCATTGGTGAAAATACACCTTGAATACTGTGAGCAGTTTTGGTTACCTTATTCAAGAAGTAAATACATGGAGACAGTTTAGAGGAGGCTTATTAGATTGACATTTGGAATAAGTGAAATGTCTTATGAGGATAATTTGAACAGGCTGGGTGTGTTTCCACTGGAGTTTAGTAGAGTGACAGGTGTGTAATGTGTATATGACAGGTGTATATTGAAGTGTATAAGATCCTGAGTCATCATGACAAGGCAGACGTGGAAAGGATGTCTCCACTTATGGGTAAGTCCAGAATTAAAAGGTACTGTTTTTGTATCAGGGCTCACCCTTTCAGAACAGAGGCCAGGAGAATTTGTTTCTCTGAGGGTTAGGCAATTTTGGAACTCTCTGCCTCTGAAAACCATGGAGACAGGGTTAAAGAATATTTTTACATTGGAAGGGAATAGACTCTTGTTAGACATGGGAAATCAAGAGTTATCAGTGTACATTAGAATGTCCAATTTGTAACACAAACAGATCAGCCCTGACTTTATTGAATGGCAGAGCAGGCTTGAGGGGCCAAATGTCTGCTCCTATTTTATATGTTCATATGATTCTTAACTCCTCCCTGAAATGGCTGTCTAGAACAGTCAGTTCATTGGGTAATTAGGGGTAAACAACAAATGCTTGCCTAGACAGTGATGCTTAAGAGAATAAGTTTTAAAAAAAGAACAGACCAAGAGATTTTTCAGCTTTAGTCCCTGGGTGTATTATGGCTGAACGTCCTCAGCCACTGGTCTTTCCTCAATCATTTTGCACTGACTGCCCCAAGATGCAGAGGCCCTTGGTACATTGTCATAGACCTTGGAATTTTCTCTTAACCTCAGCTGTTCTTCAGTATCAGGAAGAGTGCGTGACTTCAGCAAGGCACCGATGTTAGCACTACACATTAGTGTTCTAGTTTACATTAGTATCACATATTAGAAGCTACTGAATGAACTTCAGGTAATCACATAAGGTGTAAAATAAATTCAAATTGACTGATTTTATTCAAGTGTGCCTCTCCTATTAATGGGAACGGGGACTGAAAATCTGAAATACAAAATGAAATTGCCAAAGAATGTGAGTACATATTCATCAACTTCGCTTCTCTCCTGCTGCGGATTTTGTACAGTAACTCTTGCTCTCAATTCCTAACCTCAGTTTCAGCTTCAGTGTAATAAGTACAGGAAGAAGAAAGTTTTAAAGAAAGCAGAAATAGAGTTGGAAGGAAGAACTGCTGTTTTAACACGGTGATGGGAGATTGGAACAATAATGCCAGAATGTGAAGGTACATATTACAAATAATAGACAGAGAATATAGACGAATAATACAGAAAATGCTGGAAACACTGGAATCTGTAGAGAGATTAAAACAGAGCTAATGTTAAAAGTTGATGACACTTCATTCTCAAAATGTCACTTTGGTTTGAGACCAAGGGTCAAATCTTCCGAGGAGTGGCATGTTTCTCACCTGGATTTCCAAAGTAATCATCTTGACAAATGTAGGTGTACTTGTGCTGAGTCTTCCATTGTGGTGCAGAATCATCATTGGAGGCCAGATAAGCCACACACTCTTGTTCTAGTATCTCTAACTGCTGTATTCTGAGCTTAAATGTTCCAAAGTCACTTTCACAAGCTCGGGAGATAAGCTAAGTGTGTAAAGTCAGTAGATGAGGGTAAGTGTGGTAGTGAATGGAAGAGATGAGTAGGGTGGTAGGTGGGTAATTTGGTAGGATGGTGAGAAGATAGAGTAGCAGTTGGAGAAGGAGGTACAATGGAGGTAGTTAAGAAGAGTGTGAAATTAGAGTTGGGTGCTGAGTTGGGATGGCGTTGTTTGGAGTGCCTCAAAGAAGAGTTGCTGAAGTTGGTATTTTATATGTTCTTAGAGATGGATGTGGAGTGGGTCTGGATAGCCGAACAGGGAATGAGAATAATAGAGTCATACAGTCACATAGCACGGAAACAGACCCTTCGGTCTAACTAGTCCATGCTGGACATAATCCTAAGCTACTCGAAAATAGCAAGAACTGCAGATGCTGCAGTCTGAAGAAGGGTCTCAACCCGAAACATCAACTTTCCTGCTCATCCGATGCTGCCTGGCCTGCTGTGTTCCTCCAGCTTCACACTGTGTTGTCTCATAATCCCAAACTATTCTTGTCCCACCTGCCAGCTCCTGGCCCATCTCCCTCCAAACCTTTCCGATTCATATATCCATCCAAATGTCATTTAAATGTTGTAATTGTACCCACATCCACCGCTTCATCAGGAGGTTCATTCTACATGCAAACCACCCTCTGTGTAAAAAAATTGCTTATGTCCTTTTTAAATCTCTCTCCTCTCACCTTAAAAATGTGCCCGCTAGTCTTTAAATTTCCCATCTTAGGGAAAAGACAACTACCATCAACTCTATCTATACCTTTCATTATTTTATAAACTTCTGTCAGGTTGTCTATCAACCTCTTATGCTCCAGTGAAAAAACTCTCAGCCGATTTAGCCGTACCTCATAACTCAAGCCTTCCAAACATTATATGCAGAGCAGGGAGATCTCTGAATGATTATCTTCACACCAAGTGTCACTTAAAGTGATATCACTTCCTGAGAGAGATGGAAGACAGCAAAATCCAGGCTAATTAAAGCATAGAGGACTTGTGACCTTTTTATGCCATGTCAAATTTGGATTTTTGAGTTAATTAAATTGTCAGAGGAGGAGAATGCATATTCATCAACTCCACTTCTCTATCATTCTGGTATTTAACTGGGAACTTCATTACAGTCACTCTCTGCTACTTATTAACATAATACCTATTGTAATGCAAATAACCGATGAAGATGGGTTTCCTGAATGAATTCTGGTTGGGTGCAAAAACAAAGTTGCTGGAAAAGCTCAGCAGGCCTAGTAGCATCTGTGAAGAAAAAATCAGAGCTAAAGTTTTGGATCCAGTGACCCTTCCTGATTTACAGCATCTGCAGTTTTTTTGGTTTTTATCTAGTTGGGTGCAACAAGTACTAAAGTCATATTTCTAGCAAATTATTTAGTTGGTTATTTTCCTCAGCTGTATTGTGCTTATGTATATTGAATGTATTTTATGGCATTAAAATGTTACTGTGTTAAACCCTCTGATTTGATTTTGGTTTTCTTCAAAATACTGTGCCTAATGTGATTTGCTGGCTTCCGTAACTACGTTTCATACATAATAGAAAAAAATGCATCCTAATGTACTTTCCTTAGCCGTTTTTATGCTGAATTATTCTTATTTTACATCAGTTTTTAAGTTTCGGCATAATGTTAACGAGAATCTGAGGAATTTCCATGTAAATTGCTGAATGAAAGTTTAGCGGACAATAAAATGTTAATTTTTGTATCACTTGTCAATTATGTACCTTTTAGAAATTCTGCTAAGTATGTTAAACTTGGATGCCCTTGTTATAAATGTGCCAATGGTGCGGCTTCATAGAGGGTATTTTGCAGGAATTGGTGAATTATGCAAGATACACTATTATGCTAGGCAGGACCGCTTGTAATTGATCTTAGTCCATGCATTGAGTCGTGAAACTGGTGATGGGCTTGGTATATCGAGATTTGAGCTTAGTGAGAGTCAGTGAAATTTGAACTTCTGGAGCATTAGTTTGGCTCGTGGATTGACTAGGCAAATAAAACATTATTCTACATTACTGTTCCATACTGTTGGCTTCAGAGGTCCAGAGGGCAACTAACTTTCTTATTTACAATTACAGCACTACTGCTGATCTCTGAACATTATGATTGACAGCGATGTGATGTAATGTTATACTGCTCTAATCAAGTGTTTCCACTATCATGGAGGTGAGAACATCCAGTGCTCAGAAATAATTCATTACAAGCAAGAGAAGAGAAAGGTCAGAGAAAGAGAAAAATGGACAGCAAAGGGCCAGTTTGAAAGTGATTTTCATAATTTGCTTCCCTTGACGGTCTTTTCCACAAGGGAGCCATTTTGCTGTAGACTCTGCTCCAGTCAGTGCCCTCCATGCAGCAATTTCTTTGAAAGAAATGGTGGGAATTAGAATCAACAACAAAAATTGCTGGAGAAACTCAGCTGATCTGGCAGCATCTGTGGGAAGGAGGCAGTGTTAATGTTTGAAGTCTGGTGATTGTTCATCAGAATATTTAGTAGCTAGGAAAAAGTGGTAGCTACGCTAAAGTTGAAGTTGACGGGGGGATAGGGCAGGAGAGAGCTGAATGGATGTGTGGAGATGGAGCCCAAAGACAGAGATATGAAAATGGTAAGTAAACAAGGGGATTATAGATAGCAGGCTAGGACAGAAGAAAAGCTGGACGAGTGATAGTGAACAGCTAAGGGTGAGATCATGGGATAGCTGTACTGAATGCAACACATATAATGTGATATAGGCTTGAGAGTGAGTGATGATGGGTTGGCTGTGTTAAAAGTAGCCCCTGGAAATAACAGGGCAGGGTGTCGGGTGAGTAAAAAACATGGAAAGATGGAATCAGGCTCTAAAAGTGTTGAACTCGATGTTGAATCTCAGAGGCTGTGAGGACCCAAAGCAGAAAATGAGATGTTGTTCTTTGAGATTGCACAGAGGGTTGCCGGATTATTGCAAGAGGCTCAGGAGAGAGATGTTGGCATGGGAATGTGGTGGTGTGTTGAAGTGACAAAGAACTGGAAGCTCAAGATCGTTTTCCAGAAAGAATGTAAGTGTTCTGCAAAGTGATTAACCAGTCTGTGTTTCACCTCCTCAGCATAGAGGAGACCGCATTGTGAACAGTGAATGCAGTAGACTAGGTTGAATAAAGCACAGATAAATCACTGATTTACCTGGAAGGCCTTCGATAGTGAAGAGGGAGGAGATAATTACACCTTCTGTGATTGCATAGAAAGGTGCCATTGGGGTGTGAGGAGATATTGGGAATGGTGGAGGAGTGTAACAGAGGGTTCCAGAGGCAATGGTTCCTGTGGAATGTTGACAAGGGAGTTGAGGGGAATATGTGTGCCATTGTGGCATCCCACTGGAGGCGACAGAAATAATGGCTTACAATCCTTTAGATGCAGAGGCTGGTGGATGAGTAAGTGAGGGCCAGAGGCATTCTATTGCTGTTATGGGAGGGAAGAGAAGGGGTGAGGGCAGAAGTGAGGGAGATGGGTTGGACACAGCTGAGGGCCCTGTCAACCATGCTGGTGGGGAATCTTGATTGAGGAAAGAGTAGACGTTTCTGTGGCCCCCTTGAGGAAGATGGCATCATTGTAACAGAAGCAATGGAGATGAATGAACCTGGAGAATGGAATAGAGTCCTTACAGGAAGCAGGGTGTGAGGATGTATAGTCCAGGTAACTGCGGAAATCAGTAGGTTTGTACCAATATAAGTGGCCGGGCTATCCCTAGAAGTGAAACAGAGATGTTGAGGAAGGGAATGGAGGAGAATGTGATTGACCAGGTGAAGATGTAAGCAGGATGAAAATTGGAAGCAAAATTGATATATTTTTCAAATTCGGAAAGATAGAAACAAGTAGCACTGATGGTGTCATCAATGTACTGGAGAAACAGTTATGGTTGGGGACCACAGTAGGACTGGAACAAGGAATTATCCATGTACCCCACAAAGAGACATACACAACTGGGGGCCCACATGCGTACCCTTGGCCAACCTATTGATCTGAAGAAAGTGATAGGAGCTAAAGGAAAATTTGTTCAGAGTGAGGATGAGCTCTGCCAGGCAGAGGAGGGTCGTCAGTTCAGGTTTTCTTTCCAGGAAGAAGCCTGGAGCCCTGAGACTATCCTGACGTGGGTGGATATGTAAATGGAATTAGAATACTCTGCTGAAGCTAATTGGTCCTTTCCGACAAGTGACATTATTTTGCTGTGAAACACATACGGCGCGAATCCTTACTGAAGCTCCCTTGGTTGTTGTGATAGCAAGTCTGCATTGGCTCTCATTCAGAACCCCCCAGCGTCAGCGGGTTGCTCGGAGCCAAGAATTCAGACCTGTTTTGCGTTTCTGCAGCTGGATCTGTAGCTGGTTCCTCAACTTGAGCCACTTTTTGTTCAACGGATCACTGCAGTAGCATTCACTCGTTTCTCTGACCGCCCTTGGAATTAACCACTGGCATCCCTGAAGCTTTCATCACTGGTCCCTCTTCTCCCATTCGCCTCAAATCTTCAGGCAGTTTGTTTCTGGGACAACCTGTCGGCACGGTGTGATCTCCGGTCTCTGAGGCAGCATGAGTGCAGACTGCAGCGGGTATTATACCGCGAGCCATGCCTTCGTTCCCAACTTCACATGTCCCAAACCCGACAGCGATCTGGGCGCCAATTATTGCTGCGGCTTTAATGATATCAAATACTGCTGCGATGACCCTAACAGTTTCTTCCCTTACCAGTACAGCTACATGTGGTCGTTAAGGTAAGCGAGGTCTTTCAGTGGGTTTCAAAATGTGATTTACAAAGTGATGGCTTAAAACAAAAAGTTTTTTTAAAAATCTTTATTACACCGATAGCAATATTTAATAAAAAGCTCCCCAAACAAATCCTCTGGACAACTCGGAGAATGAAGACGACCTCGCTTTTTGCTGTTGTTAACGCTCCCTCCTTAAATAAGGTGTGAACTCAATGTTGAAGTAACTCTTTTGAGCTTTAACAGTAGATTCACAGAACGACATCTATGAGTTAATTCAAACAGGAAAAGCCAATGCGAATAACAGTTGATGCAAAGACTGTGCCTTTGGTTGTTTTAAGGTTATTTTACCCAGAAGTTGAAAACTAAGTGTAAAACTGGAAAACTGAGCCCGTTCATAAGTACTATCTTGGGAGATTATCCCGGAAGAATAATGCAGAGATGCAGCGTTTCTATTTGTCAGTGCCACTGGTGGGGAAATTATAGCTGCCCCGCCATTCCTGTAAGTAGAATTACTGTAACAATAGCTCTTTTTATCATGATTCGAGACTCAATCTTGCGACAGAAATTTTCTAGAAGAGTGGCTCCTGGGCAGTTGACTGCAAGCCGTGAATAATCCTAAATGAAATCGTACAATTGATAATCAGAACCAGACAGGGATTAGCGGGGTGTTTGTGTCTGCCAGTCAGCCTTACTTAGCCCTGGCAGTTTTACAGTTGGTTTGCAAGTTATTCCAAGGATATGTCAGTCTTGTAAAAACAGTTTATAAACGCATATTCTCCTATTTCTATCGAGACGCAAGCGGACTGATATAACCAACGTCTTCACTTAAACACATTCACCTACACTGAAAAAATGCTAAAGAAATGCACACAATTTTCTAATCTACTGACTCTAGAGGATTTTTGAGGACGTTTAAATTCTATTGTAATGTGGAGGCATTGTACTTGTGATGCCAAACGTGTTTCGAGACGTGTTTACATGAGTAAGCGGTATTTTAGTGGAGTGCTATAGAGCTGGACCTCAGCAATTTACAATCTGTATCAATGATGACGATGAGGGAACCGAATTTTTAATAACTAACTTCGCTAATGACACCAAGATAGGCTGGAAAATAAGTTGCCAAAAGGGGGCTAGAGGGTCTGCAAAGGGATAGGCAGGTTAAGCGAGTGGATAAAAACTGGCGGAAGGAGTACAACAGGGATAAATGCGAACTTGTCCACTTTAGCAGGAACAATGGAAAAGTCGTATAATATTTAAATGGAGAGCGATTGCAGCACATAGTGCAACTTTAGGGCCTGGATGCCTTGGTACATGAATCACATAAAGTTAATACGCAGGTGCAGTAAGTGATTAAAAAGATGAGTAGAATATTGTAATTTATTGCAAGGGGTGTGGGATATAAAAGCAGGGAAATTTTACTCCAGCCATACAAGACATTTTGTGTGACCATATCTGGAGTACTATGTACAGTTTTGGTCTTCTTATTTTAAAAAAAATGTATTTACTTTTGAAGCTGCTCAAGAGACGTTCGTTTGTCTTGTTCTTGAATGAAGGGCTTTCCTTATGCAGAAAGGTTCGTCAGACCTGCATCCATTGGAAACAAAACGGAAATTGCTGGAAAAGCTCAGCAGGCCTGGCAGCATCTGCGGAGAAAAATCCGTTAACGTTTTTGGTCCTTGACCCTTCCTCAGAACATTCCCCTGCATCTATTGGAGTTTATAAAAATGAGAGGTGATTTTATTGACTCATAGATCTTGAGAGGACTGGACAAGGTGGATACCAGTAGGATGTTTGCTCCTTTTGGAGGGACTAAAACTATGGAACATATTTTAAGAATAAGTTGACTCATTTTTAAGGCAGATTAGGAACATTTTTCTTTGAGGGTCATTACAGAATGGAATTTTCTGCCCCAGGAGGTAGCAGAGGCTTATTCTTTAAACTTATTCAAGGCTGAGTTAGATTTTTGATACCCAAGGGAGCCAAGAGTTATAGAGAACACACTGAAAAGTGAAGCTTAGACCACAACCAGGGCAGCTGTAATCTTATCAAATGATGGATCAGGTTTGAAGGACCAAATGGCATACCTTTAATCCTAAATCCTTGTTCCTATATCCTACACAATGTGGATCTGCCCCAACCCCCAACACATTACAGCATGGCTATTAAAAGAGTTATAGCGGCATGGGGTCATACAGCATGGAAACAGACCCTACAGACCAATTGGTCCATGCCAATCAAAATCCCAAACTAAACTAATCCCAACGGCCTGCGCTTGGCCCATATCCTTTCAAACATTTCTTATACATGTACTTATTGAAATGTCTTTTAAACATTGTAACTGTACCTGCATGCACCACTTCCTCTGGAAGTTCATTCCACACACGAACCACTCTGTGTAAAAAATTGAACCTCATGGCTTTTTAAATCTTTCTCCTCTAACCTTAAATATATACTCCCTAGTCTTGAAATCCCCCACTCTAGGGAAAAGACACGCCATTCATCTTATCTATACCCTTCATGATTTTATAAACCTCTATAAGGTCACCCTCAACCTCTGACTCTCCAATGAAAAAGTTCCAGCCTGTCCAGCTTCTCAATATAATTCAAAACCTTCATTCCCGTCAACATTCTGGGAAATCTTTTCCAAACCCTCTCCAGCTTAATAGTAACCTTCTGTTAACAGCGTAACCAGAACTGGACATGCTACTTCAAAAGAGGACTTACGAACATCCTGTACAACCTCAACATGACATCCCAACTCCTATACTCAAAGATCTGAGCAGTGAAGGCAAGTGTGTTAAAAACCTTCTTAACCACCCTGTCTACATGTGATGCAAACTTCAAAGAATCATGTACCTGAACTCCTAGGACTCTCTGTTCTACAGCACTACCCAAGGCCCTACTTTTAATTGCATACATCCCACTCTTGTTTGTTTTAACAAAATGCAATACCTCGTATTTACCCAAGGAAGCAGGGAAATAATAATATAGTTCACAACTAATCGTGTGTATGTGGGAATGTATGAGGTGATAGTTGTTGGGAGGTGAGTGCTAACCACTTTATGTCTCTGTGTAACAGTTGGACAAGTGAAAAAATATCTTACAGAACTGGAGAGGGTGCAGAAGAGATTTCAGGATGTTGCCTGGGCTGGACAATATCAGTTATGAAGAAAGATTGGACAAACTGAGGTTGTTTTCCTTAGAGCAGAGGAACCGACAGAGTATATGATTGAAATGTATAAATTTTATGAAGGACATAGGTATGAAGAAACTTTTCCTCTTGGTGGAGGGACCGATGACCAGGAGGATAAGGTTTAAGGCCAGGGTAGAAGGTTTAGAGAGGATATAAGAAAATCTTTTTCATGCAGAGAGTGGTTTGAATCTGGAACTCACTTGCTGTGTGAGTGGTAGAGGCAGACACGCTCGTAACATTTCAGAAGTATTTGGATGTGCGCTTGCAATTCCAAGGCGTACAAGGCTTTTGGCCAAGTGCTGGAAAATTGATTCAAATAGTTAGACTTTGTTTTTGACTGGCACAGACTCGATAGGCCAAAGGGTCTTTTTCTGTGCTGTAGATCTTTGAGTCTATGACTTGAAAATGCAGCTGGGAAATATGTTTTTTGGTATTGGTAAAATTGCTTACAATACATTTGTAGAGTCACTAGCAAATAACAACTTGGATCTTTTAAGGTCAGCAACACCAGTGCCAACAGTGCTGTTAAACAGAGACTGGTGTAATAAGAGAGGCAATAAGGTCTGTGCAGGATAAAACTGAGCCCAGTTGAGATATGTTAAAAGCAACCATATTGTAGGGGAGTCACAGGAAGTGATTGTTCTCATAATTCAAATATATATACATTTTTTGCCATAATATAAGATATAACAGTTCCTTATTCATCTGCATCTATTGCATATATTAGAGAAAATCTTCCATGTAATTGGTACTTGCCTGTAAGTATTTCCCATGTCTTTTGCATATAGAGGGTAGTACATTTTTCTGTTTTGAAATAGATGGGAGAGAATAAACCTCATGTTTCAGTACACAGGTGATAGTGATTTTTTTCCGTGGTGCAATAAAAAATGAGTAATTTTTTTCTCCATGTCAAAAGTAGCCCATTAAATGTGCGCCAAAATTAATATTTTTGATGTCCATTAACATGTATTAATATTTAAGGTGTATCTGACATCAGTTACATAAACAATAGGAAAAATGATCATATAAGCATAAAGTTGGAATTTTAGACATATTCCAAATAATGCCTCAGTAAATTGGAAGCATTTTTATCATAAGAGGCACAGTATATTTTACCATGTGGGGAAATACCTGATTCCATTGAATCAAAATCCAAAAGCCATTGAGCAAAATTTCTAAATGTTTATATTCTGCAAGTCTGCTCTGATAGTTTACTTAATTAATTGTTAATGCTTGGTAATGAATGAACAGCAACATTTTATGACTGTACCTTCCTCTCTTTCTATTGGTTGTTTTCTGTGTGCCTTTGGTTCTCTCCTTTCTCATTCTTTTTATCTACTGTATAGCCATATTTTTCTATGTTCTAACTTTTGCCTCTGGTTAGAACTGTTAGTATGTACCCCCAAGGTTTGTCTATTCTTTCTTTATAGCCTCTTTCTTGGTATATTGAAGACTCTCTCTATCTGTCAGATTATTTATCTGTGTTTCGCTTTCTCTGTCTGAATTTTTATATCTGTGCCTCTGTTCATTTGGAAAGGCACTGACTATTATGGTGTAATTCTGATGGTTCAGGTATGGGAACATTTAGCAGTGTTCAAGGAGTTGTATTCTGCTTTCTTCCATAAATTGGTCTGTGGTTCTTTTACTTTAATTAAAACCTATTGTTTCATATTTCTCCAGTACCTTCATGCTGGCCAGATTTCCTGTTTGTTCTTTCATGACTTTGAACAATACTGTGGCGAGAAAAGGCTGGAAATTGATTGCAGAGCTACTGACTTTTGCTTAATCTTTGCAGATTTTGGGGTTTTGTGTTGGAAGTGCCTGTGGACATTCTATGTACCTCTTCAGAATAAATGGCAATGTAATGATAATAGGCATCTCATTACTCAACATCACAGCAGAAATGTGTACCCTATTGAAGTGCAGCATTGTGTATGTGGCACAGTGATTTATACTGCTTCACAGTAACCCAAGCTGCTCCACTACTGTCTTGGTCTCTCTGGCCTGTGGAGAATACCCTAGGAAATTCTCCAGAGTCAATTCTAGGTCAGTAGATTTAAATATTAGGTCAGTAGACTTGTGTGGAAAGCCAATTCTGAATCAAGAGCACTGAGGAAAATTTGTTACTTCCCCTTGTACTTTGAGATCAGTAGATTCCATCTTTTCTCGCAATCTCAGTTGAGTCACACAGAGAGAACAGAACAGATATCTGGGCAGGAGAGGAACCGTTATGTGAGAAAGGGAAGAGACAAAAAAGGTTGTGGCATTGGAATAGAAGAATATGCAAAGTGAAAGTTCTCAAGAGTGGGTAAGTCTATGAAAAGGGAGTAATGGTTGGAGATAATTTTTAAGATAAATACATTCAGTATATGATTCAGTACACTCAATCATTAGTTTGTTGCTTTGCATTTTGTTTAATTTGTGCAATGTTTTTTCTCCAAGTTCTATTCACAGAGACAGAGTAAATTTTGGAAAGAAATTTGTACAAGATGGACAGTGACAGTGAAGTAGATTTTTTTTCGTTTATTATTTTCTCGGTTTGTGAGCCAACTAGTATATTTGTAGGATGGAATTCTGCATATATGATATGCATGTGCTAAGTGGGAGATTTTTATATTTATTTACATACATAGTTAAATAAGATTGGTAGGGTTGTATTAATTTTGATTACATTGCTAATAGGTGTTGCTGTGACATTGTATTTTATGTCAATGCAGATAGTTTAATGATTAGAACATAATTACTAAAAGGTTACTGAATCATGGTCAACAATTACTAATTGCGATAAAATCAAAGTATATTATGTAAGAGAATAATAAATTGCTAGTGTATAGGTGACAAGGTATTTCAAATTTTGTGATAAAACGTAAGAGTTCTGTATCATCTAATGCCCAAGTCGTGTTTAATTCTTAAAAATAATCCTGTGCATTTCTATTTTTTGTTTAATTAGATATAAACCATACAGTTTCTAGCAAGTATGTGGCTTTGTAACACTGGTTTGTTGCTAGATAGAAGACAGACAGGATAAGTATACAATCTGTGATGGCTGACAGCAATTTTACAGAACCAGAGGACAAATGGACAGTTAGCGTGGAGCCTGTTTATCTCAGTAGCTTGTGATGGCAGCTTCTTGCTCTCTAATTGAAGTGACAGGGAACTCTTCCTTTCATCTTCCTCCATCTTCACGAGTTCCTTGTCTCTGATCACTCGTGAAAATACTTCAGTTCTAGAATACAGGAGCAGTACCCAAGATGTCAGAATGTCAGTTTCTCCCTGTCAATCACTTAACTTGAAGTCACTTTTTAGTTTATATAATGCTGAAGGTCATCTTTCTCAGCATTTATTAGATATTAACAAAGATAAAAGGATACCCAAAACACTTTCTATTGAGGTAAAAATACCAACATGGAAACCAGAGCAAAGAGACCTCAGTATTTCTAGGAACTGTTTATACACTGTTCCAGCGATATGAAGAAACCAGTTTACTGGTAACCTGTCACTAGTGGTGTGCCACAAGAATCAGTGCCAAGGGAGCCACAATTATTTAGAATATATATTCATGACTTGGGTGAGGGAAGTGAATGTACCATCTCCAAATTTGTGGATAACACAAAATAGGTAGGAAGACAAGTAGTGAGGACAATGAGCAAAAACTTGGCAGATGGAATATAATGTAGGGAAATGTGAGGCTAGGCATTTTGGCAGGAAGAGTCGAAGAGCTGAATATTATTTAAGTGGAGAAAGAATGCAGAAAGCTACAGAACAGAGGGATTTGGTAGTCCTTGTCCATGAATCACAAAAGTTCAGTGGGTAATAGAGAAAGCAAATAGAATGTTGGCCTTTATTTCAAAGGAAATTGAATATAAAAATTGAGGTGGTTTTGCTAAAACTGTACACGGCACTAGTCAGACCACAGCAGGAGTACTGAATAGTTTTGGGCTCCGATGTCAGGAAAGATGTTTTGTCGTTGGAGGCAGTCCAGAGAAGATTCACTAGGCTGATACCTGGTATTGAGGAGGATGCAAGGAGGCTGTAAAATGATTTGGATAGGTTAAATAAGTGGGTATGAACATTAGCAGATTTCAGATATTAAGAGGAAACATGATTATCTACATCATAAGGAAAAATCAAAATGCCAAATCATTTCTAACTCAGAATGTGAATCTTGGAAATTCTCTACCTTGAGCTGAGGGTGGTCAGATATTGATTATATTAATGCCATAGTTCACTAAAATTTTAGATGCCTGGGAAATTAAGGAATATGAGGACAATGTGGGCAGCTGTATAGATGTACTCGAGATCTACCATGATTTTATTGAAGGGCAGAACAAGCTCAAAGGTGTAAATATCCTATACCTTGTGTTTCTATTGTTCTTATGAGTACATAAGGGCAGCATTTGGGAATCACAATTACACTGTCTATACATGGGCTACAGAGAGGGAAAAAACAAGTCATTCAGGCTTCCTGCAATGCTCCTTTTAGTGACCCTTGCTGCAATGTGTGTTTGTGAAAGCCAGATTAGCTTGGCAATATTTAGGTCAGTGGGTGTCAGACAAGGTCTGTAAAGAATTAACAAGGGGCCTGAGAAATAGCTGAAGCACACAAAGGAGTGGAGGACCGAACACAAGGAGCACAAAATAAAGTGCAGCTACCAAATGATGTGGCACACAGTGGACTGGTCCCCTCATCTAGCATGCGTGGAGGAGCTCTCATAGGGACAGAATATCTTAGGTCTTATAACAGTTTGAGTAGATTGGGCCTGTACTTGTTGTAATATACAAGAATGAGAGATGGCCTTATTGAAACATACAAGATGTTTAGGGAACTTGACAGGGTAGATGCGGAGAGGTTAATTCACCTTGTGGATTAGTCTAGAATTAGAGGGCATAATTGTGGAATAAAGGGTTGCACATTTACGGCAGAGATGAGGAGCAATTGTTTCCTCTCAGAGTCTGTGGAATTCTTTACCACAGACGGCTGTTCAGACTGGGTCATTAAGTACATTCAAGGGTGAGGTAGACAGATTTTTAATCAGCGGTTATGGGTAAAAGACAGCAAAGTGGAGTTGATAATTAACAAATCATGCACGATTTCACTGAATAGCCTATTTCTAGTCCCATGTTTTATGGTTCAAAAAGGTGACTTATCATATTCCAAAAAGTGGAAGAATGTGCCAAATGCAGAAGAATCAAGCCAAATTAATTATTTGCTCATTTTTAGTGTTTTAACCTTGACATGTATGCAACCAAAGATCAAACATAAAAAAAGTCTTTTCTCGCTTTTTTTTCAGTATTGGTGCTCTCGTGGGATTGTCTATTGCAGCAGTGATTCTTTTAACTTTTGTCATCACAGTCTGCGTTCTGTGCTACCTTTTCATCTGCACTAAACCACAATCCAGGCTGAATACTGGATTAGATTTACAAGCACCAGGTAAGTTAATTTTATTTGAAGATGTTCATGACATATGTTATACCTTCTGAAATAGCATTGGATAAATTGTAAGTCTGGTAGAATTGTATACTGCTTTTTAAAAACAAAATTGTTGATCAAAGTTGAGAATCACCAGCAAAACTAACATTTATTGCTTATCCCTAATTGCCTTTGTGAGTTACCTTCTTTAACCACTGCAATCCGTGCATAGTAGATATACCCACAATGCTGTTAGGGAGGGAATTCCAGGATTTTTAGCTCATTGATGGTGGAGAAACAATAATATATTTCCAAGTCAGGATGGTGTGGGGCTTGAAGGGGAACTTGAAGGTGTCATGCTACTATGAATCTGCTCCCCTTGTCCTTCTAGCTGGCAGAGGTCACAATTTTATAAAGGACTGTCGAAGGAGTCTTGTTGTGTTACTGCAGTGCTTCTAGCAGACATTATACGCTGTTTCAAAAAGTCTACTGATGGTAGAGGGGGTACATGATTAAAATAGTAGGTGGGATGCCAATTAAGTGAGCTGCTTTGTCTTGAATGTTATCAAAATTATTGAGTATTATTGAAGTTGCATTCATTCAGGCATGTGGAGAGTGTTCCATTGCACTCCTGAGTTGTGTCTTGTAGATAGTGGACAGACTTTGTGGAGTCAGGATGTGAGTTACTCTCCATAGAATTCTCAGCTTTGATTTCCTAGTGTAGTCATAGTATTTTATTACTGGTCTAGTTAGCTTTCTGGCTATTGGTGACCCAAAGATGTTGATGGTGGAGATTCAGAAATATTAACACCATCGAATGTCAAGGATAGATGGTTAGCTTCTTTCCTCATGGAGATGGTCATTGCCTGCCACTTATCAGCCAAAAGCCTAACTTTTGGTTAGGTCTTGCTGCATATACAGGACCAATATTGAATATCTGGAGCTGTTTCTCTTTCAGAGAACATGGAACTGTGGAATGGAATAGGCAGCTGGCTTGTGTGATGATTACTGATTTACTAGATTTATTCAAATGAAAGCTAAACATGGGTCTAGCTGGGACAGAGAATACATCAAACAAGAGGTAGGTAAAATTAAATATTAATCAGGACCAGCACTATCACCTGGACAAATATGAATCGTCTAAAGAGATGAAAGTTGTTTTTTGCTGGCCTGGGATTTTAAGATGTATTTTCTACTTTCTCAGGAAATTACGTGGCATTCTTGTTGGTCAGGAGAGCTTTGATTGTGGTATAATGCATCACAATCATGTGATTGAATGGGCTAATACGTCTTTTCCAGATCATCGTTGTTTTGTTCATGGCATATATCTGTTACGCAACTAATATCAAACTTTAAGTCAAAAGCAGGCTCGATTGTCCTTTCCATAGCTTAGGTTTCAAATGTCTCTGCGCCTTTGAATTGTTTCTCCAGAGTAACTGCAGATTTCTACATCAGATATCTCCCAAATTCTCCAGAAATCCACCAAGGTCTCCCGGGGCTGCCTCCAAGTTCAGAAATTACCTCCAAAAAATACCAGATCCTAAGATCCTACCTCCTATTGATCCACATTGCCTCCACTTTGCATTGGAATTTATTCAAGGAATGCAGAATTTCACAGAGGTATCTATGATAGAGAGTGGATCCAAATGAAAGCTGAAATATGCAGGAACACTCTTCATGACTGGACTTTTTATTGAGTGCACCTCTGTATTGTGGTCACTTCTCCAGCCTCTTCCATGTCGCAAATTCCCCCACGGATTCGTCAGGTCTCAACCTCTTCTCCAGGAACTGAAATGCCCCCAAGGATCCTTTGGGTCCTGTTGGCCTGAAGTTGTCTTTCCTTGCTCCTCTTGAGTTCTTTCCAAAACATTCTCTTGTCTCAAATTTACTACCAGCTGTCCTCACAGGCTTACTTCCAGGTCAGAGCTGTCTCCCAGGATGCCTCCAAATCCAGGGATTATCCCCAGGTTGTGCCCAGGTCCTGTACTCTCCTCAAGCACTAGGCCATTGAAAAATATAAAATATAAATAGACCTGAATGCTTGAAAACATGACATACCTGTACTGGTGGTTATGGTTTTCTGTTCTACTTCAGTGGATTCTAATACTTGTATTAAGCAATTTTGAAAAATGCTGGCAGTGCACGAAAGGCAGAATCTCTATGTCTGTGAAGGTGAGTTTGCAGGCAGGACAAGGAGGGAATTAGGAACAAATCTGATAATATCCAGCCTTTGCAAGATCTTGCTGGAGGTGGAGTTGTACTGGCAAGGCTACCCATAGCAATCAAGTAGTAATTTGGAGGCTAATTAGGGGATGGGGAGAATTTGGCTGGAACCTTCCTGGTGTGAGAGGAGATTTCTGCTGAGTGTCATGGCTAGCAATTCAGTGGCTGCAGGTACAAATCTAAGATGGTATGTTGTCTCCCCAGGGCCAAGATCAAGGGTGTCCTTGAGCAGCTACAGAGGTGAGGGTGGTCATAGTCCACATCCATTCGAACGACATGAGGAGAAAGAGGGAGGTGGTTGTATTGAAATCAATGACTCTCAAACAAAATCTTGCATTGCTCCAAGTAAATTAATTGCAATCATTTATTTTCCTCAAATGTGCTCAACAACATTAAACTGAAATCAGTAGAAATCAACTAACAAAAGCTGAAGCAAAAGCTTGGGTCGGTCTTGAAACAATCAAGAGCAGGAAAAAAACCTCAGAGATCAGATTTTCCTGCTGCAGCAGTGATTATTTACCAAGGAAAGGACAAACTCAGACAAATCTGAGCTACAAATTTTGGATGATTAAACATAGACAAATGACACTGATCATTAAAGTATTATTTTCTTGGCTCTCATAGTATCTACATCTGATATAGTACTGTTATTGTCTACTACCTCATTCCTCCCCCCAACTTTTACCCCTTGCCTTACCTTCTCTTGCTCTACACCCTTCTCTACTCGTGCCGACCCTTCTCTCCTTCTTCCTTCCTATCTCTTCAACCTGTGCTCTTCCTGGGTGCAGCCTGGTCAGAACGGGAAGTTCTGCCAATTGTGCACCCTACCCAAATGGCACTGGCTTACCTGGCACCCTATCCTGTACCCATCGGTCACCCTATCTTCTGGGACCCTGTCCCTACCCAGGAAACACCCTACACAGCTGGCACCCTATATACCTGGGTGGCACGGTGGCTCAGTGGTTAGCACTGCTGCCTCACAGCACCAGGGACCCAGGTTCAATTCCAGCCTCGGGTGACTGTCTGTGTGGAGTTTGCACATTCTGCATGGGTTTCCTCTGGGTGCTCTAGTTTCCTCCCACAATCCAAGGATGTGTGGGTTAAGTGGATTGGCCATTCTAAATTGCCTGTAGTGTTCAGGGATGTGTAGATTAGGTTGGTTACAAGGGGATGGGTGTGGTTGGGATACTCCAAGGTTTGGTGTGGACTTGTTGGGCCAAAGGGTCTGTTTCCACACTGTAGGGATTTTAATTCTTAAAAAAAAAACCTGGCACTCTACCCTCCTACCTATTTGCTACCTTACCGTCCCAGAACCCTAAACTCACACTTACTTTATATAGCTGTGATTTGACAGCAGCTGTCAAAAGTGGCTGTCAGGACCTTTAAATGTCAGAATATGGCAGCTGACTGCTGTGAAGAGCGGTCTTTCAAAGAACTATCAGAAATGAAGTACATCTCTGCATTTCTGAGGGAGATCTGATTGGAATCTCCTGTCAGAAATGTGAAGCTCCCTTCTTTCATCAAAAAGAAAAGCCAAAGTTGAAATCTGCATTAGAATTGCCAGTCCTCGAAAAATGCAGACTCTTGTTCTTTCCACACTGTTAGCTGCTCTGAAGGAGTGGGCAAAGAAATCACCCTGGAGGAGGGGCACAGAGATTACCCTGGATGATTGGGTACAGAAGTCACATTGAGGAGCAGGAGCAGAGGTCACATTGGAGGAGTAGGTACAAAAGTCACATCGAAGGAGTAGGTGCAGAGGTCACACTGGAGGAGTGGGTACAGAAGTCACATTGGAGGAGTAGGTGCAGAGGTCACACTGGAGGGGTGGGTGTAGAGGTCACCCTGGAGTAGTGAGTGTAGCGGTCACACTGGAGGTATAGGTGCAGAAGTCACATTGGAGGAGTTGGCGTAGAAGTCACACTGGAGGCGTGGGTGTAGAAGTCACACTGGAGAAGTGGGTGTAGAAGTCACACTGGAGGAGTGGGTGTAGAGGTCACCCTGGAGGAATAGGTGCAGAAGTCACACTGGAGGAGTAGGTACAAAAGTCACATTGGAGGAATAGGTGCAGAAGTCACACTGGAGGAGTAGGTACAAAAGTCATATTGGAGGAGTAGGTGCACAGGTCACACTGGAGGGGTGGGTGTAGAAGTCACACTGGAGGAGTGGGTGTGGAGGTCACACTGGAGGAGTGGGTGTAGAGGTCACACTGGAGGAATAGGTGCAGAAGTCACACTGGAGGAGTGGGTGTAGAGGTCACCCTGGACGAGTGGGTGCAGAGGCAATCAAAAGAAAGGGTAACATGCCAGTTGAAATGGAAGGGCTGAGAGAAGCTGCTGAGAAAAAAATTGAAAGTACACAGTAAGATTTTTATTTTTGTCTATATTATAACCTGGTTGAAGCTGGATTTCATGCCTGGCATTGACTGAATATACAAATTTAACAAGCGGTAGTCTCTATTTTAATGCTTGATTGCTTGAGCATGATCATTGGAGATCAGGACTCATTCTAAACTGCACCATTTATTGTCCAGAGATGCCTGCTACAGTTTCCATCATTTTAGAACATAAGTGAGCACTCATTTTTTTTTTCAGCTAGTACATATTCCCTTGAATGAGAAAAATAGGGCAGATGAAACCAAAGCTCCCTGAATGGACGTGTACGTAGGTGTCCAAAAGCCTTATTGCATCTGCTGGTTGAGTGCAAACTCTTGACTAGAGACTGTCAGATTCACACTATATCCTGTTGTCCATTCTCCATCACCACAGGACAAGGCAAATGAATCCTGACAGAAATGTGAGCATGACTTTGGCATTGTCACTGTCTACACCATCTTGAGGGAGTCATGGTCACATTTTGTTGATGTATGGAGCTAAAATAATTGGGACTATCTTACCGTTGCAGCCTTCTTCCCCCTTCACAGCTGTCGAGGATGTTTTGGACCATACTTCATCTGGCATCTCTCCTCAATAGTGCTACCAGGAACTAATATCTCTTGATGGAAATGTTCAAGGAATCATTAGAGTGCACAACCTTGTGATGTCAAGGTGGCAATCTGAAAGGAAACAGCCATTATGGGGACATAGTTGCAATTTGTGTCAGTGGGGTATTGTGATGTAAATCAAGCCTGCTATTGGTGTTGTTACAAAAGTGAAAGATTTATCAAATCTGCAAAATTCCATAATTTACCTGACTTTTTACAACCCAGGTTAACAGAAAGGACCAGCTTTCTGCACTTAATAAGAATGACCATTTATTACAAGTAATTAGTTTCTTACTCCAGGTAACAATCATGAACCATCAACATATAACTTGACTGGTTAAGACTCTCGGTCCCTTATAAAACTTCCCCTACACACATATGCAGACAGACACAGACAGAGATAAAGTATTGCCAAACAATGAGACCTTGGAGTGCAGGTTCATAGTTCCTTGAAAGTGGAGCTGCAGGTAGACAGGATAGTGAAGAAGGTATTTGGTACGCTTGCCTTTATTGGTCAGTGCATTGAGTATAGGAATTGGGAGGTCATGTTGCAGCTGTACAGGTCATTGGTTAGGCCACTTTTGGAATACTGTGTGCAGTTCTGGTCTCCCTGCTGTAGGAAAGATGTAAAACTTGAAAAGGTTCAGAAAAGATTTACAAGTATGTTGCCAGGGTTGGAGGGTTTGAGCAAAAGCGGAAGGCTGAATAGACTGGGGTCATTTTCCCTGGAATGTTGATGGCTTGGGGGCGTGACGTTATAGAAATTTATAAAATGATAAGCGGCATAGATAAGGTGAATAGCCAAGGTCTATTCCCCAGGATAGCAGAGTTCAAAACTAGAGGGCTTAAGTTTAAGGTAAGAAGGAAAAAATTTAAAAGGAACCTAAGGGGCAGCTTTTTCACACAGAGGGTGGTGTGTGTATGGAATGAGCTGCCAGAGGAGGTGGTGGAGGTTGGTACAATTACAGCATTTAAAAGGTATCTGGATGGGTATATAAATAGGAAGGGTTGAGAGGGATATGGGCCAAATGCTCACAAATGAGACTAGATTAATTTAGGATATCTGGTCAGCAAGGATGAGTTGGACCGAAGGGTCTGTTTCTGTGCTGTTCATCTCTATGATTCTATAAAACAAAGGTGTAATTGGTGGATGAAAATGTTAGAAGGCTGTTCAAGAGTTCCTGTCCCCAGTGTTCGCTGAGATGATCATTTTCGTTTGTGCTGCTCCTTGATCTCCCTTCTCTAGACACTTTCACTTGCTTGCAGGAGGTTCACAAACTATGAAGACTCTCAACTTATTGGCTTAAAGCTACAGCTTACTGCACTGCTGAGGGAAAATAAACTAACTTTCTTCAAGTTTTGGATGCTTTTACTGCACATGAAAGACAATACTACCCTTTCCAGACATCAAATTTCCCTTTCTGGGAATCAAGTGTTAGAAGGAAAAAGCAGAAAAGTGGAGTTGATCATATCAGCTTTGATCTCATTGAATGGTGAAGTAGAGTTTATGGGCTGAATGGTCTATTTTTTGCAGCTATATCTTATGGTCTTATCCAAAGGCTTCTGGCTATCTCATTCACATTTGGGACCCTATCACACTGTTTTAGTCAGATAGAAGACCGTTGTCACTGAAAACTGACCACCACTCCACAAACCCATCAGCTACTGTTGCCAGCCAAATCTAATTTTTTGCACACTCACTGGTGCCAGTTTGCCTGTAGTAACTTGCCCCATTGCTTAAGCAAGCAACAGTATAAAGAGGACATACAAGAATTGTTGGTAACCTGCTTTTAAAAAGTCTAGCAATCACTTCAACAGTCCTTGGTTTTAAAAAAGGTCATTTTTCCTGTTTCAGTCCATAATCCAAAATACAGAAAAATAAAATGCTACGGTCTTTAGAGGTGACCAAGGCTGGGATCTTAATATTCAAGAGTAGTTGACATTTCAAAAGGCGGCACAATGGTTAGCACACGCCAGGGACCTGAGTTAAATTCAGAGCTTTGGCCGACTGTCTGTGTGGGGTTTGCACGTTCTCCCTGTGTCTGTGTGGGTTTCCGCCAGGTGCTCCGGTTTCCTCCCACAGTCCAAAGATGTGCAAGTTAGATGGATTGGCCATGCTAAATTGCCCAGTGTCCAGGGGTGTGTAAGTTAGTTGCATGAGCTATGGGAAATACTGTGTGAGGAGGTGGTTCTGGGTGGGATGGCCTTCAGAAGGTCTGTGTGGACTTGTTGGGCCAAATGACCTGTTTCCACACTGTGGGGATTTGACGAAAGCCAGTAAGAAAGAAAATCTGATGTGGTAGATCTATTATAAATTAGCTTGGATGGCTGGTTCACACTGTAGGGTGACATTAACATTAAGGTTCAATTCCCACATTGACTGAGGTTACCACTAAGGACCCTCCTTCTCAACCTGTCCCCTTGCCTGAGGTGTGGTGACCCTTAGGTGAAACCACCACCAGTTGTCTCTGTCTAATGAGACAGCTGCCCTATGGTCCTGTCAGACTATGGTGACCTTACTGTTTACTTTCTTTTATTAAAGGATGGGATAACACAGTGAAAGATGACTTTGGTTCAGAAAAATGATAGAAAAATGAAAAATAACTTTCTGGCAGAGATACGAAAGATCAAAGGAAGGAAGGTTGCTATAGACCTAGCCACGCTCCCCCCAACCTCCCAAAACAACAGCTGCATTGAAGGCCTGTGTCTATATGAAGAAATAATATGACTATGCAAGAAAGGTGCTGTGGGGAAACCAAGCAGAGGCTTGGGGACCGCTTTGCAGAACACCTGCGCTCAGTTCGCAACAAACAACTGCACCTCCCAGTCGCGAACCATTTCAACTCCCCCTCCCATTCCTCAGACGACATGTCCATCCTGGGCCTCCTGCAATGCCACAGTGATGCCCCCCGAAGGCTGCAAGAACAGCAAATCATATTCAGCCTGGGAACCCTGCAGCCCAATGGTATCAATGTGGATTTCACAAGCTTCAAAATCTCCCCTCCCCCAACCACATCCCAAAACCAGCCCAGCTCATCTCCACCTCCCTAACCTGTTTTTCCTCTCACCTATCCCCTCCTCCCACCTCAAGCCCCACACCCATCTCCTATCTACTAACATCATCCCACCCCCTTGACCTGTCCGTCCTCACTGACCTATCTCCTCCCTACCCCCCCCACCTACACTCACCTTTACTGGCTCCATCCCTGCCTCTTCGACTTGTCTGCCTCCTCTCCACCTATCCTCTCCTCTATCCATCCTCTATCCGCCTCCCCCTCTCTCCCTATTTATTTCAGAACCCTCTTCCCCTCCCCCATTTCTGATGAAGGGTGTAGGCCCGAAACGTCAAGTATTCCTGCTCCTATGATGCTGCTTGGCCCGCTGTGTTCATCCAGCCCCACACCTTGTTATCTGTGATAATCATGGATGACTTTACCCTTCGTATAGTTTAGATTTATCAAATTGGCAAAGCTGGCTTGAATGGTTAATTCATAAGATGCATTTGGAACAACTTCTTAGAGAAACATGTTCCACAACCAACCAGGGAGCAGGCTGCTTTAGACCTTATAATCTATAAACATCTTGATAATGGAGCGTTTAGACAATAAGTTATCAAAGCAAGATAGCATTTTACATTTGGATAGAGGGTGAAAATCATCGGTAAGAGGGTAAGAACCTTAAGTGATGGCAATTTCAAGGATACAAAGGCAGAGTTCCCTAAACTGGACTGGAAAAATAGGTGAAAGGGTTCAATGCTAGAAAAGCAGTGGGAGGTGTTTAAGGAGCTATTTCATAACTTTCAACAAAGATATCCATTGAGATAGAAAGTCTATGAGAAAGATACGCCATCTATGTCGAACTATGGATGTTGGGATAGTCTCAACCTGAAAGAATTTCATGAGGATTCTGTAGGTCAGAGATTGGACAAACTTCAGTAGTCAGCAAACCATGACATACAAAAACTGTACAAAAACATACAAGGAGAGAGAAACCAGAGTACAAGAGAAAGCTATATAGAAAGATTTTTTTAAAAACAGTAAGAAATTCCAGAAGTATATTGAAAGGAAAATAACAGTTAAAGCGAACATTGGTCCCGCAGAGAATGAGTTTTGGAATTTTTGGGCAGAAGGGTAAACAAGGAAATGGCAGAAGTGTTGAACAGGTATTTTGTATTCATTTTCACTGTGCCAAACAGGAAAACAATCCCAAAAACTGAAAATCAACTGAGAAAAGATATTTGAAAAACTATTGGGACATCCCATTGATAAGTTCCCTGTACCTGACACCATGAATCCCAGGATCTTACAAGATTTGGCTGCCTTAGATAATGGATGCAGATTTAAGCGTCCAAAATTTCCTAGATTCTGGAAAGGTCGCAGTGACTTGCAAAACACAAATGTAGCTCCTCTATTGAAGAAAGGCAGGAGACAGAAAAGAGGCAACTAAGTCTGTCAAAGGGAAAATGCTTGAATGTATTTTTAAAGGAGTAATAGCAGTACATTAAAACAAAATCCATGATACAGTCAGGCAGAGCCAACATGGTTTTGTAAAAAGGAGATCATGTTTGACTAATTTATTCAATTTAGGGTTTGAAGAAGTAACCAGCAGGGTGGATAATGGGGATCCAATGGATATGAATTGGGATTTCCAATAGGCATTTGATATGATGCTGCATAAGACACTACAGGGGATAAGAGCTCATGGTGTTGAGCCAACATATTAGCGTGAATGGAAGGATGGTTGACACATGTAACGCAGAGAGTTAGGATATGTGTGTCTTTTTAAAGTTAGGAAACTGTAATTAGTAGAGTGCTACAGTAATCAATGCTAGGACCTCAACTGCTTACAATCTATATTAATGATTTGGATGAAGGGAACAAACGTATGGTTATTAAATTTTCTGATGACATTAAGATAGTAAAACAAGTTGTAAAGAGGACGAGAAAAAGAAGATTCTGCAAAAAGATATAGATAAGATAGATGAGTGGGCACAAAAATGGCAGATGGAGTATAATGTATGAAAAAGCTTGCTTACTTGGGAAGGAAAGATAGAAAAATATAATTTTATTTAGTTGGAGGGAGACTGAAGTACAGAAGGACCTATGTTTCTTTTCATGTTAATCACAAAAGGTTAGCGCATGGGTAGAGTACTTGATTGGAAAGGCAAATGAAATGTTGGTCTTTACTGCGAGGAGAGTGGAGTTTAAGTGTAACTATACAGGGCCTAAGTGGGAAAAAATCAGGAGCACTGTGTACAGAATTTGTCTTCGTACTTCATAGAATCACAATTGTTGTGGTGCAGAAGGAGGCCATTCAGCCTGTTGTGCCTGTACAGTTTCTATTATCTAGTGCTAATCTCCTGTCTGTTCCCCATATCCCTGCACACCATTTCTATCCAAATAACCAACCAATGCCCTCCTGAATGCCTCAGTTGAACCTGTCTCTACCACATTTCCAGGCAGTACATTCCATACATTAACAACTTGCTGTGTAAAAGGTTTTTTTCCTCATATCACCCTTGCTTGATTTGTACGTCACTTTATATCAATGCCCTCTTGTTCTTTTCTCTTTTACTAGTGGAAATCACTTCTCCCTACCTACTCTAATCTGCCTACTCATGATTTTGAAACCATCTACCGTATCTTCATATACTTATGAGAAGGAATGCAATTTCATTGGAAATGGTTTAGAGAAGGGTCACTCTGCTGATTTCACGAATGAAGGGATGGTATTATAATCTCTTAAATAGATTAGGACTTTATTCCTTGCAATTTAGAAGAATGAGAGATGGTTGCATTGAAATATGAGGTTCTGAGACTTGACAGATTTGAGCTGTGAGGAAATTTCTCCTTGTAGAATAGTCTAAAACTAGGAGTCATAGTTTAAAAATAAGATGTAGCCATTTAAGATGGAGGTGGGAATAATTTGTTTTTATGTTAGAGGATTGTTGGACTTTGGAAATCTCTTTTGATTGCTGTGAAGAGTAGGTCAATGAATATATTCAAACTGAGACAGTTTTTTGTCAAGTGTATGGGGGTAGACAGGAAAATGGAGTTAGGGCTACAATCAGATCAGCCATGATCTTATTGAATGGTGGACCAGGATTAAAGGGCAAAATGGCCTACTCCTTCTCCAGTTTTCTATCATCTTATAAACTCGTAGTATTGAAGCAGCTATGGATGAAGCTCTAAGGGAGCTAGAAAACTTAGTCAGCTCAACACTTAACATGCTCAACCAGTTCAATGACAGCAATGAGCAAAAGCAAGAGAAGGTTGAACTGCAGAGCCAAAGGACCAGAGTCAGAAGAGGTCGTTATCAAACTTTACGTTGCTCTGATAAAATAGGAAAATTCTACGGATGTTGAAAATCTGTGATAAAAACTGAAATTGCTGGAAATAGCAGGTTTGGCAGCATATGTGGAGAGAGAAACAGGGTCAATGTTTCAGACCATAACATTTTATCAGAACTGCAAAAATTTTGAGATGTAAGCAGGATCAGAGACAAGAAAAGGAGATGGAGTGAAAAATCAAAAAATGGAGCAGGAACCAGAAAGGATTACTTTTAAAACAGGATAATGCTGCAAGGCAAAACAGGGTGGTAATAGGACAGGTTTAAAAAAAGGATTGGTCTAAAGTAGGTGTAAATGGGGTGGAAGAATCATGAACAATTGCTGCTTCAGGTTATGACCTGAATATGTTGAGACTGGTAGGCCATAAAGTGCCGAATGCAAAGATGAAAGCTTGCGTTATGTCAGCTTTTGTTTTTTGATTGCCTGCTATCTGATGGATTACTGTACTGATCCTCTGTAGATGGTACCAAATTCAAAGTGAACTGGAATAGAGACAATCTGTGCTCTAGAGCTGGCAAAATCCTTGTACACAGCTATTGTCAAGGTCACTGGAGAGTGTCATCATTTCACCTTCTTCAAAGAAGGAGCAGCCAATTATTGGAGTTAAGCTTTCAGGTAGGATACTGGAGGACTGAATGCAGCAGAAACATCTCAAAAGGCAATAAGACGGGAATTATATTTTGATCTTATTTATCCATGTGGATTGTGGATCTTTTTTGCTAGATTATATAAATTATAATCTTTTTTCGGTATAAAGGTTAGGTGATCTTTTTGATCTGTACTTTGTTTCCTCTATGTCCTGGGAAGGAGTTTATTATTGAGTTCACGCGCTTAACTCACAGCTGCAACCACCACATTCATTGCAGAGAGAGTTGTGTGACTTTCAGTACCCCAGGAATTGCCAATCAGTGCAGCAAGATGTTCAAAGACCTTGCAAGGATCCTTTAATCTTTTACTTATAAATTCTGTGTCTTGATGCTTCTCTCACTACAACTGATGAAGGAGCAGCTCTTAAAAAGCTAGTGTTTTCAAATAAACCTGTTGGACTATATCCTGGTGTCACGTGATTTTTGACCTTGCCCAACACACTCCAACACTGGCACCTCCACATCAAGAATCCTGAAGGAAATTTAGATACTGGTGCTGGTGTATACGTTCTATTACATACACTGCTGTTGTACTATTTCTATCAGCACTTGGGTATCAGGGAAACTTGGAATTACAAAGGTAAACCTAGATGTTCAGGTGCTACCTTAGCTAATGACCACTGTGGTCCATAACCTGACACAGAGCTTCTCCTAGTCTTCAGGGGCATATCAAATGTATTTAACTGTTTATGTCACACTTTTTGTGTTTGCAGGTCCTGACCAAATTTTGGAGAACCCAAATCAGACCAATGGACCAGGGACCATTAGAAAACAATTGCAAAGTCGGAGATTAGATTGCAACAATCAGCCACCTGAACCTGACAGATTGTTCCAGAGATGTTTCATGGCCACAGTGACAACCGTTAATATACAAGACTCCTCCTGAAGCTTTTGCTAATCTAGTTTGGCATTTTCAAAAATAAATTGCTGTATGATCTCTGGCTATAAAAAGAAAGCTAAACTATTGTTGGATATTAGAAACAAGCCACATTTGTGTGAAATATTTGTTTGAGGTCTAAATATAACCTGTAAACTACTATAACCTGGAACAAAAACAGAAGTTGCTGGAAAAGCTCAGCAGGTCTTGCAGCATCTTGCAGCAAAGAAAAATTCAGAGTTAGCGTTTTGGGTCACCGGACCCGAAACATTAATTCTGATGTTTTTCTTCACGGATGCTGCCAGACTTGCTGAGCTTTTCCAGCAACTTCTGTTCTTGTTCCCGATTTACAGCATCCGCAGTTCTTTCAGTTTTTAACTACTGTAACCTGCTTTATTGAGTCTTCTAATGCTCATCTACTATAAATAAAGCTCTTCTTTGGTTTGTAGCTTAAACAATCTAATAGAACCTTTATTCCTTCACATTGAGAGATCCAGGAAGTCATGAAGAATTACAACTGATCCATTGAGCTAAATACAGTGACAAGTGCTGCTGGTGAATGATTGAGATTACTGCGTTCACAAATATGAGACGTGACAGGTTTATAAACAGTGAGGGGTTATCATTAATGTCAAACACTAGAAAAACATCTAAACAATAAGCTAAAAATATAACCTATGATCACAACATCATGTTTAGACCAACGTTGGGCGACTGATACTTATAAATATAAAAAATATTAACCATTACAATAGCACTGTTTAGTATAAGTGCAAAATATTGATATATGATCTGACATTTAGCAGCAGTGGAAAAGAACAGAGTTGTTTATTATTTAGAAGTAATTAAGTGGTATATAGCAGAAGAATAGATGAAAGTGACAGCACTTGACATTAAGGCTGCAATAGGACGAGGATAGCATTAGTGTGGCACTCCTAGCAAAACTGGAATCAGTGGAATTGGGAGGAAAAACTTTCCACTGGTTGGAGTCATACCTGGCACAAAGGAAGATGGTTGCAGTTGTTAGAGGTCAGTCATCTCAGCTCTAGGACACGTCTATAGGATTTTCTCAAGGTACTGTCCTAGGTTCAACCATCTTCATTTGCTTCATCGATGAAAATCCCTCCATCATAAGGTCAGAAGTGGGTATGTTTTCCAATGATTGCATAATGTTCAGCACCATTTGCAATTCCTCAGAAACTGAAGCGGTCCATGTTTAAATGCAACAAGATATGGACAATATCCAGGCTTGGGTTTTTGACATTTAATGGCATTACCATCGCTGAATCCCCCACGATCAACATCTTGGGGGTTACCATTGACTGTAAACTAAACTGGACTTACATATAAATACTGTGGCTACAATAGCAGGTCAGAGGCTATAAATACTGCAGTGAGTAACTCACCTCCTGACTCCCTAAAGTCTACTGGGGCAGGAGTGTGATGGAATATTCCCCCCTTGCCTGGATGAATGCAGCTCAAAGAATACTCGAGAAACTTGACACTGTCCAGGACAAAGCAGCCCACTTGATTGGAACTGCATCTACAAGCATCCATTCCCTCCATCACCAACACTTAGTAGCAGCAGTGTGTACCATCCACCAGATGAACTGCAGAAATGCACCAAAGATCCTTAGACAAAGATCCAAACACACGACCACTTTCATCTAGAAGGACTAGGGTAGCGGATACATGGGAACACCATCACCTGCAATTTCTCCTCCAAAGCTACTCACATCATGGCTTGGAAACTATTACCTGTTCTGAGGAAGGGTCACCAGACCTGAAACGTTAACTCTGACTTTTTTTCACTGTTGCTGTCAGACCTGCTGAGCTTTTCCAGCAACTTCTGTTCCTGATTTGTTCCTGATTTTTGTTTCTGATTTACAGCATCCACAGTTCTTTTGGTTTTTGTGGGAGATATCACCGTTCCTTTAGTGTTGCTGGGTCAAAATCCTGGAATTCAGTCCCTAATGGCATTGTGGGTCACCCTACAGCACATGGACTGCAGCGGTCAAGAATGCAGTTCACCACTGCAAGGGTAACTACAGATAAGCAATAAATGCTTCCCAGCCAGTGACGCCCATGCCACATGAGAGAATGAAAAAAAAACTGAAGGGACGATAAAACCAAATGGAAGTTTGGCTTGATGATAAGTTGCATTTATGAAAACTGAGGATGTTCAAGAAGGTAAAGAAGAAGCTGTCAACTCAGAGACTTTTGGTGAATGGATAAACAATGGCAGTATTTATTGGAAATGGTAGGAAAACTTACATCAAATCTAATTGATATGAGTGATAGTTCAGTCAATTGAATTCATGCTCTGATCTATGATAGAATCTAATCTGATTTTAATATTTAATGCATAGATGAAATTTTAGCATTTAAGTTAAAAAGAGAACACAAAACATGGTCAGAAATATTGGTTCTATCACACGAGGAGCAGTTTTGTTATGCAACATGGTTAGAATATGGAATATACTGCCCAAGAGTGTTTTGGAGGATGATCCAATGGTTGTTTTCTGATGAGAATTACATAGCTATCAGCAAAAATGTATTGTAGAACTGCAGTGCAAGTGTATTGGCATGAGACTAACTGAGTTCTTCATCCAACATGAACTGCCAATGATTTACCATTTAATTCCAATTGTGATCTATTGGATAGCATTGATGCTCTGGTCTTGGAATCCAAGAAATTCAATAAGGTTTGTGCTGAGTTAGATGATCTTAGCTGAGGTTGTTAATGTTGGTCTTAGCATGTTTGAGCTGAGGAATGCAAAGTTACCACTGAAAATGATCCCTGCAGAAGGTGGAGGTGTGTGGCTTAGGTTCAAATGTGATACCCCTTGCAGGCAACACTGCAAGGATCATGCACAGATTGTGGCTCCTTAGCTAAAATTGCCATCAGCAGCATGTGCCTGGACAACCATTCCCCCGCAAGGAGCCACATCTTTAAAAGAGTTGGATGCAGCAGGAAAGAAAATAAACTCAGCCCAAATGCGTGGTATTATATGACAATAATTACAAATGAAATGAACACAAATTATTCTTCGTTAACAAAACAAGATCAAGATGATGATTTGTGCAAGGGATGATTTGTTTCAACTGAATGTGTAAGGGTGAGGCAGGAAAATACTTTCTAATTTTATGTAAAGGACTTCTGTTGGAAGGTCTAGGTGTGTCGTTCACATTCTGTTGTGATTAGACGTTTGAAAGTTCGCTCTTCCCCAGAGGATTGTGCCCTGGCACTTAGCTCATGCAGTGAGCGCTGACCCCATCAAGAGAGACCTGAACTTATTAATCATTTGGGCAGAAACCTTTACAAGACCAAGGCCCCTGTAATGTTGATTGGGTTAGCATAGTCTCCTGGATTGCGGCTGTAAAGATCAGAGAGGAATTTTCCAGAATTTAATTCCCTTATTAGCCTGAGATTTTAAGGTGGTACTTGTCCTCTTTTATGAGAACGTGTGGCTTTGGACTGGGAAGTGAACCCCAAATTGGTCTGTTCATGACAGATTCCCAAAATGTTGAAATACAAAATAACCCAAATTATTCTGTTCTCGTCAGATTCCTAAAACGATAATGTTCCCCTTGGTATAGATATCACCAAGTCAAGGGTTGTGGGGATAGGGCAAGAAAGTAGAGTTGAGGATTATCAGATCAGCCGTTATCTCATTAAATGGCAGACCAGACTCAGAGGGTTGAAAGGCCTACTTCCGTTTCTGTTTTTCATGGTCTTATGATCTAACATCTGAAAAAAAACATTTTCTTTATTACGCCAATTTTTATACTGAAATCAACAGACAGCAATTTAATGACCCTGACATCAAAAGAGACTATTATTGGTCAAAAATAGTAAATGGGCTAAAAATGAGCATGAGCAGCAAATGACTCATATCAACAAGATTTCGCTGTGGGAGTATCAAAAAAATTGCATTTTCTCAATTTTGAACCATGTTCAGAGAAAATATTAAATGTTGGTTGGCAATTTCTGGAAAGATGCATCTTATTTTGCCAATCTAATTCTGTCTTCTGCGGTAATAGCCTGGCCCACTAAAAGTACTTTCACCTTCATTTTGCCTATCTTTAACCCTTTCATTGTATATCTACATCCAGCATCCAGACCAGAAGTGGGTACAATACTGCAGTGATGACCTGATTAGAGCTTTATAAAAGTTCAACAAAATTCCCTGCTTTTGCACTCAGTACTTCTACATATGGAGCCCAATGTCCCATATGCCTTTTTAGCCACTCTCTTGGTCCTTCCATCTTCAAAGGTCTATGCATACAATTGGAGGAGGCTGTGATAGATCAGCCACTTGGTACTTCTGGCTAAAGATTGTTGAGAATGCTTCAGCCTTATCTTTTGAACTGATATGCCGGGCTCCCCCATTATTAAGAGTGGGGACATTTGTGGAGCCGCAGGTGGTTGCATCAGTGGCTCCAAATACCTTTATGGAGTTAAGACTTGGACTTAAAGATCTGGGTATTATTCTCACCTTTTGGCTTTCTTTTATATCTGCTGTTGATTTTTGTTAAATTCTGGTTTTGTAGCCAAGATTGTGATGGAGAATGGCAACTTTGTACACTTTTCACTGTACTCATGTATTCGTATACTTGAATACACAAGAAAATAAAATGCAGTTCTAAATTCCAGTGAGTTGTTACGACTGGATATTGCACAACTGTAGAGCTTACATCTGATTCATTGTTGTAGGGTTGTTTAACGCTATCACTTGCTGCTTACACTGTTGGCATACAAGTAGGCCTGTTTTGTAGCCCATTAGGGCAACATCTCATTTTTAGGTATGCCATCCTGCTCTATTCATTGAACCAGGGTTGATCCTTCAGCTTGATGGTAGTGGAAGAGTGGGATTATCCTGGGCCAGGAGGTCGCAGATTTTATTGGAATATGATTCAGAGTTGGTAATGCCAGTGAAAGTCAATGGTTAGATTCTCTCTTAGAGTTATCGAATTTTTAACAGCATAGAAAAAGACCTTTTCACCCATCATGTGACATCCCGTGACAAGACCCCTAGCAAAACTGGAATCAATGGGTATCGGGGGTAAATTCTCCGGTAGTTGGAGTCAAACCTGACATATAAGAAGATGGTCGTGGCTATTGGAGGTCAGGCATCTTAACTCCAAGACATCTCTGCAGGAGTTCCTTAGGGTAATGTCCTGGGCCCAATTATCTTCAGCTGTTTCATCTTCAGCACCTTCCGTCCATCATAAAGTCTGAAGTGGGGATGTTCACCAATGATTACACAATGTTCAGCACCACTCAAGACCCCTCAGATACTGAAGCAGTCCATGTTCAAATACAACAAGATCTGGACAATATCCAGGCTTGGACTGACAGGTGGCAAGTTACATTTGCGCCACACAAATGCTAGGCTATGACCATCACTAATAAGAGACAATCTAGCAACCACCCCTTGACATTCAACAGTTTTACCATCACTGAATTCCCCACTATCAAAATCCTGGGGGTCATCACCAACCAGAAACTCAACTGGATTCACCACATAAACACAGCAGCTACAAGAGCAGGTCATAGACTAGGAATACTGCAACGTGTAACTCACCTTCTGACTCCTCCAAACCTGTCCACCATCTACAAGGCACAAGTCAGGAGTGTGATGGAATACTCCCCACTTGCCTGGATGAGTGCAGCCCCAACAACACTCAAGAAGCTTGACACCATCCAGGACAAAGCAGCCCGCTTAATTGGCATGACATCCACAAGCATCCACTTCCTCCACCACCGATGGTCAGTAGCAGCAGTGTGTACTATCTACAAGATGCACTGCAGAAATTCACCAAAGAAAATCACACAGCACCTTCCAGACTCATGACCACCTCGATCTAGAAGGACAAGGGCAGCAGACATATGCGAACACCACCACCTTCAAGTTCCCCTCCAAGCCACTCATCATCCTGACTTGGAAAGATATTGCCATTACTTCACTGTTGCTTTGTCAAAATCCTGCAATTCCCTCCCTAATGGCATTGTGGGTCAACCCTCAGCAGGTGGACTGTAGTGGTTCAAGTTGGCAGATCATCACCACCTTCTCAAGGGCATCTAGGGATGAACAAGAAATACTGCCCAGCCAGCGATTCCCACATCCCACAAAATGAATTTTAAGATATAGTCTATGCTGGTCATCAAACATCCATCTATTCTTTTCCCATTTTCTAGTCCTTGGCCCATGGTCATAGCCACTCCATTTTTAAGCTTGTCTAAATAATTCTAAAATGTCTTGAGGATTTTCATGTGCCTTTGAGGCAGTTAGTTCCAGATTCTGACAATCCACAATATTTTGTCAAATCCATGTTAAACATTCTGCTCCGTAATTTTAAACTGTACAAGGGTTATTGATCCCTCTATTGAGGGGAGACGTTTCTTTCTATCCATATGAATATGCCCCTCAGAATTTTGTACACCTCAATCAGACTTCCCCCTTAGTCTTTTCTGCTCTAAGGAAAACAACATCAGCCTCACCATTCTCACGTCATATCTGAATTGCTCCAGCACAGGCAACATCCTGGTGCATCTCTTCTGCATCCTCTTTACTGCAATCACATCCTTCTTGTAATGTGGCAACCAGAAATGCACACAGAACTCCATTGTGGTCTTTCTAATGTTATATTCAGCTCCATCATGGCTTCCTTGTTCTTGTATTAAATACCTTGACTATAGTCTTCGTAACCACTACATTTACCTGTTCTGCTGCCTTCAAGGGTCTATGAATATGGATACCAAGGTCCCACTGATCCTCTGTACTTCATATGGTGTTACCATTCAATGTGAACTCTCTTATCTTATTAATCTTCCCAAAATGCACCACCTCATACTTTTCAGACCATCTAACCAGTCCATCTATGTTCTCCTGTATTCTAAGGCTTTCCTTATCACCATTAACCGTACCAACGATTTTTATGTCATCTGTGAACTTTCTGATCATACGTCCTACATTCATGAGTATGGTGTCTCTTGTCTCTTGATCACTGCCTGACACTAGTGCAGTATAAATGTTACTTGCCATTCATCAACCCAAGCCTGGATGTTGCTCAGATCTTGCCACATATGTACATGGACTCTTCTAGTAACTGAAAAGTTGTGTTGATGAACCTTGTGCCAACAGCCTTTGCAATTGCAGATACGAAAACAGAAATTGCTGGTGAAATTGCAGGTCTGGCAGCATCTGTGGAAAGAAAGCAGAGTTAATGTTTCAAGTCTGGTGATTCTTCATCGGAACTGATAGCAGATAGGAAAATATGATATTTATGCTGAACATGAGGTTGGGGGAGGGGTGGGGTAGGGGAGCGGTGAGCGGATAGGCAAAGATAGATCCCCGAGTGAGAGATATATGAAAGGGGTAGGTAAATGAGGGATTTATGGATGGCAGGCCAGGAGAGAAGAGAAGCTGAATAACTGATGTTGAGAGAGCTGAGGGTGGCATAGAATGAGTAGTCTGTGCTGAAAGCAGGCTATGTAATGTGATAATAGGCCTGGGAGTGGGTGAAAATGGGTTGGCTGTGCTAAAAGCAACTGATGTCATAACAGCACTGGGTTTGGAGGGAGGTAAAAAAAATTGAAGGATTAAAGCTAAAATAGATAATTTTTTAAACAGTAAAGGAATTAAGGGTTATGGTGAGAGGGTAGGTAAGTGGAACTGAGGCCACAAAAAGATCAGCCATGATCTTATTGAATGGCAGAGTGGGCTTGAAGGGCTAGATGGCCTACTCCTGCTCCTGGATCTTATGTTCTTATGTTCTAAGGTAATCAGCTGTAAAGTTATTGAACTCAATGTAGAGTCATAGAGGCTGCAGGGTCCCCAAGCAGAAAATGAGATCGTTTTCTTCAAGCTTGCACTGAGGCTCGCTGGAACATTGCAGTAGGCCTGCAACAAAAATGTTGGCATGGGAACTTGCTGTTGAAGTAGCAGATGACTGGAAGCTCACTTTTGCAGGCGGAACATAGGTCGGTTGATGGATTGATTGATTGTTGTCTCATGTACCGAGATACAGCGAAACATATTGTTTTGTGTGCTATACAGGCAGATAGTACCATACAAAGTGCATCAGGGTAGCAGAACAGCAGCTGCAGAGAAGGTGCAGAGAGAGAGAGAGATCAGAATTAACATTTGAGAGGTCTGTTCAAAAGTCTGATAACACAGGGGAAGAAGCTGTTCTTGAATCTGTTCATATATGTACTCAAAGTTTTCTATTTTCTGCCCGATGGAAGATGGTAGAAGAGAGTATAACCAAGGTGGGGCAGGTCTTTGATTATGCTGGTTGTTTTACCAAGGCCGCAGGAAGTATAGATGGAGGTTAATGGATGGAAGGCTGGTTTGAGTGATGGACTGGGCTGTGTTCACATCTCTCTGTAGTTTCTTGCAGTCTTGATGTTCAGCAAAGCAGTTACCAGCCTACATTTCGTCTCCCCAGTGTAGAGGAGATCAGACAGTAAACAGCAAATACAGAAGACTAGATTGAATGAAGTACAGGTACATTACTGCTTCATTTGGAAGGTGTGTCTGGGGCCTTTGATAGTGAGGAGGGAGGAGGTAAATGGAGAGGTATAACACCTTCTGTGACTGCATAGGTAGATGCAATAGGGGTGTGAGGAGGTGTTGGGAATGGAGGAGAAGTGGACCAAAGCGTCCCTGAGGAATGGCCCCTGTGGAATGTTGACAGAGGAGGGAGGGGAATATATGTGTGGTTGTGGCATCCCATTGAAAATAGTGGCTTACAGTCCTTTGAATGCAGATGCTGTTGGGTTTGAAAGTGAGGACCAGGGGGACCCTATCGTTGTTGTGGGAGGGAAGAGAAGGTGTGAGGGACAGAGTAACAAATGAAAAAGGTGAATTGGAGCAAAAGATGCTGCCCTGTAGATACACAGATGTAGTTGGGGATCCTGTTCCTATAGTAACATCTTTTACCTGGAGCAAGTGAGCAATTATTTCCCATTAATGTCTTTTTGTTGAACCCATGCTGGTGCAGCACAAATTGGTCTGTATGAGGCTGTAAGAATACCACATTGGAATTAAACATGAACCTACTTTCTTGACCATTCTTTCCAGCTAACTCAAGTTTATTTAAAAAGTTTTACAATTCAACTTTCAGCATATTAATTCCAAGCACGAAAAATCAAAAACTATTAACTTAATGCAAGAACATTATGAGCTCTAAAACATATTCGAGTTCTTGATACAGCTTATTATATGAATTATGATCCTACATTTTAGAGACCAGTTAGTTTTACTTTTTTTAAAAATCCAACACTGGGTTATTCTGGATCGATCTGAATTCTGCTATCACTTTACTCTTCACAGTTAACTTTAACACTGTTAAAATAAACAGGTTAACAATTGTGTTCCCAGAGATGTGCTGTGGCAGCCAATCTCCCGGTACTTTTTCGTTGACTAATTACTGTTTTCAAATTGACATTTTCCAGCATTAATTTTCACATATGCTCTGTCGGTATCAGAGTTTTCCTGATTTATCTGCAAGATTAATAACAAGACTTGAATTTATAATACAGCCTTTAAGCTAGATAAACACCAAGGCACGGATGGAATGCAGTGGTGGATGTGGTGTATGGAGACAAGGGGGCAGATGGCAGAAGGCAAAAAGAAAACAAAATAAGCTCAGGCAACAATCATTGTACAAACAAGGGAGAGTTGGAAGGCACAAAAACCGAAATTGCTGGAAAAGCTCAGCAGGTTTGGCAGCATCTGTGAAGAGAAATCAGAGTTAACGTTTTAGGTCCGGTGACCCTTCCTCAGAACTCAGACAGTTGGAAAAACTAAACTTAGTTGTGAAGATCTAACTGAAAAAGTTGTTGAAGGTGAAAAAGGGACATAAAGACATAAACAAAAATAGGCCACTCTGTCATTTAATTAGATCATAAAAATCTTCTATTTCAACACCAATGTACTGAACTGCCTCACATCCTTTAATAACTTTAATATGTAGAAATCTATATTTTTCAATCTTGACCATAATCAATGGCTAAGACTCCACAGCCATCTGGGCCAAAGATTCACTTCTCTGAGTGAAGAAATTCCTTCAAATTTTAAACCTAAATGGTTGACGCTTTATTCTGAGACTGCGTCTCTTGGTTTTTGAACTTCCCCGCTAGGAAAGCCAGCTTCCTACATTGACCTGTCGATCGATTTTATGTGTTTGAATGTGATCAGTTCTCATTTTTCTAAACTTCAGAGAATATAAATCCTGCATATTTAGTTTATCAAGATAATCCATCCACCCTAGCAATTAGTTTGGTGAATCTTCATTGCATTCCCTCTACGGCAAGCACTGTGTTAGGTCTTGTGGTCAGTATGTGAGAATACCTTTATAAGACTTGCTCATAATATAACCACTATATCATAGCGTGTGACCTGAGGGTATAATGGTCTCATATCTCATCTTACTTTGGATCACTTGAAGGATGACACTACTGGAAGCATGCTTCTCTATTGTAACTTGTGTAAGTCTGCCTCCAATAGGGTGTTTTACCTGATGCAGCATTGCTTACGTTGTCACTTGTAACATAAGTAACTGGTGTGGACATGTTGTTATTGAAGAATCCAATGCACGCTTATTATAACTGTTATGTACAAACATTATTTCCCTCAGGCACTTAAATGACTGAGCTAATATTAAGCTACTCTGTTTCTTTCAAATGATAGCCAAAGTGGTGAGTGCTGTGAGGTGACTAAATCAGGCCTGAAATTGCAGAGATCCACCTCCGTGTCCATGTGCCTGGCCACTAATCATTTCCCCAACCTACCCACCAGCCAAAGAGCAGTTCACATCCACATATATTGTGATTATCTCACCCATACCTTTCCTGACAGGGGCAGGACCTAGAAACTGCCCTGATATCAGCTTCCTGATGTCAAAAGGAAAATCTTGTCCATTAATTCTCTTTCTCCCTACAGATGCAGCCAGACCTGCTGAATGTTTCCAATGTTTTCCATTCAATCTCAGATCTTTAGGACACTGGAAGGTAAATCCTGCCCCAGAACTACAGCATTCCCACATCCACTTTATTGTCCTTGTCACCAGAATTTTTTTTATCATCACCTGATCACATCTTTCCACCTGGTGTAGAAACCATGGTCACTCATTCAGGTCAAAGGGATGCAGACGAGCCTATTTAATACACAAATGATTTGACCTCCCATTACCAGATCAGCTGGATCATATCAAGCTCCACCAACCTTGTTCACCTTTCCAAACCTACCCACAACTCTATAGAATCACCTTGAAGAATACAGCCAACTGTTGATCTCTTCTCTTCACTACAAACCATCTCCATAAATTACTTTTCCTTCATCATTTATCCCTACATCTTAGAAACGAAAAGACTCTGTAGATGTATCTGTCATGGAGATTAACATCAATGGTTCAATTATCTCTACTTCTTCCCTAAATTCTCCTTGCCACTGAAGAAGTCTCTTTCCAAGTTTCCAAATTCCATCCCAAAATCCTCTATCGCTTCTTGCTCTCCAATTACATGAAAATTGATTAGCAGACAGGAAACAAAGATTAGGAATAAATGGGCCTATTTCTGAATGGTAGGCAGTGACCAACAGAGTACTGCAGGGTACTAGGACCCAAGCTATTAACAATATATGTTAATGAGAGAACCAAATGTAGTATCTCAAAATTTGAAGATGATACAAGGCTGGGCAGAGATGTGAACTGTGAGGTGTGAGGCTGCAGAGATATTGCAAAGTGATTTGAACAGGCTGAGTGAGTGAGCAAATGCATGGCGGATAAAGTATAATGTGGATAAATGTGAGGTTGTCCACTTTGACAGCAAAAATAGGAATGCAGATTACAAGTTGAATGGCTGTTAAGTGAGAAAGAGGAATGTTCAATGAGACATAACAAGGTGTAGAGCTGGATGAACATAGCAGGCCAAGCAGCATCAGAGGAGCAGGAAAGCTGATGTTTTGGGTCTAGACCCTTCTTCAGAAATCTGAAGAAGATTCTAGAACCATTTCTGAAGAAGGATCTTGACCCGAAACATCAGCTTTCCTGCTCCTATGATGCTGCTTGGCCTGCTGTGTTCATCCAGCTCTATACCTTGTTATCTCAGATTCTCCGGCATCTGCAGTTCCTACTATCTCTGAAACATGTTCAATGAGACCTGGGTGTCATCATGCACCAGTTGCTGAAAGCAGGGCTGACATGAAGAGAAGTTGAATTGGTTAGAATTGTATTCATTGGAATTTAGAAAAATGAGGGGGCACCTCATAGAAACCTATAAAATTCTAACAGGTCAAGACAGGTTAGATGCAAGAAGGATGTTACCAATGACTGGGCAGTCCAGAACCAGAGATCACAGTCTAAGGATACAGCGTAAGCCATTTAGGACTGAGATAAGAAATTTCTTCACCCAGAGAATGGTGAACGTGTGGAATTCACTGCCATGAAAGTGATTGAGGCCAAAGCATTATGTGTTTTGAAGAAGGAGATTGATATAGCTAAAGGGATCAAAAGATATGAGGGAAGGGCAGACTTAGGGAATTGAACTCAATGATTAGCCTTGATCATACTGAATGGCAAAGCAGGCTTGAGGGGTCCAATTGCCCATTCTCGTTCCTATCTTCTACTGAATCTTTTCCTGTTCCCTTGGCTGAACTGTGATACTGAAGCTTGTCCCTTCCATTTAAATCTTTTTGTATTTCAGGGTAAGATGGAATCCAGCTGAGTTTAATTAAACCAAGAACTGCAGATGTTGGAAATTTGAAACAAAGACAGAAATTTCTGGAGAATCTCAGCAGGGCTGGCAGCATCTGTGGAGAGAAAGCAGGGTTAATGTTTGGGTCAGTGACCCATTGTCAGAGCTGAGTTGCCTGCCTTCCTGCATAGATGCTTTTAGACCTGGTGATTTTGTCCAGCAATTTCTGTTTTCGAACCAGCTGAGTTTATTTAGTAACATTTCACCTGCATCTTTAAATTTATATTGTCTGGCTGAATTTTTCAATTTTTTTGTGAAATTGTCAACAGGTTGACTTGATCATGCGTCAGGTCTTGAATTTTATTGATAGATTTGATGACAACTCTGGCTGGAGGTGTGTGCTGAGTTTTTTCAAAAAATTTAATCTGGGTTTCTGGTGTTGTCCACGTTGAGCACCCAGCTATTAAACAAATTTAACCCTTTCTCTCCTGTATACCAAAGAATTTAGCTAACTCTTTGTCTTCACAAGTGTATTTTACAAATTTACTCAATTTCAGTGCACACTTTGCTTAAACATCTCAAATGCAGCTACAATTTCATCAGCCTCCCAATTCATCATGGGCTGAAACTGTGGGCTCAATTTTACAATGAGGGAACTCTGCCAAAAATTCAATGGATATCCCATCCTGTGTAAGGGTGGCTGCCATGCTGTCATTTAACCATCAATCAGATGTTAATAGGCTAAGTGAGGGATTTCTATTCCTCAGAAAAAGGAAGTCCCACCTCAAAAGAGCTGCGGGCTAATTTGATGGCCAGCAGCCCCAAGAGGTAGTCCCCAGTGGACACTGTTTCTGGGACCAGACACCAAGGCTGACAGGGCCTAATATCATGGGTAAAGGGGTAGGAGGCTGGATTTGAAAGAATAGAGTGGGAGATAAATGGGAAGATAGGATCTTGGGGGCGGTTGCCTCCAATAGGCACAAAGAGCCACAGATGTTCTTTAGCCTGATAGCAGCCCTCACAGTTAAAGTTGTTGGGGTGCCACATATCACTGGCTTTCCTCATATCACAGGCAAAATAGCAGTGGGGCCTGGATGAGGCACTTAAATGTCAATTCATTTGTTATTTAAGAATTCTTCCATTGTGCCTTGCAAAACATTGCACTGTTCAAAGGCAGGTGGACAGATGACAGGAACACCATGCACTGGACTTTATGAGGCTCTGTCTTCAAAATCACCTGCAAAGGAGCATAAGATTCAAACTTATGGGCAGAATCTTATTGGGGTCTGAACAATGTGGGCAATGGCAAGATTTGTAGCAGAATTAATGAGAAGTCTGTGTTGATGTCCGGAGCAGTCCATATCATCTTTAATGGTTTTGACAAGTGGTGTGGTGAGTTTCTTGCCGGATAGTGCTGAATTGCCACTTAATGGAGATCATCACTTGTTAAACATCTCAACTTGTCTTATTAATATTCAGCTTCCTATCATACCAAATGCTCTAAACAAGCTTGACATTGAGAAATCTTGACGTGGAAGTCAGAGCAGGCACCTAATGACTTCAGTGTGCATTTGTTCCCTGCCTTGCCTCTTCATGCTTTTGCCCTCAGCCAGAGATACTGGGCTCATATTATTTCTGACTTGCCTCGTCATTGAATGAAGCCACATTGGCAAGTCTCAGTCACATCAAAGGAGATAGCCTTCCCTCGGGGCTTCCCAGTACAGTAAGTCAAGAGCAATCAATACCAGTCATGAGGCTTGGATACAGTCAACCAGCCACTCAGGGTGGTTAGAATCAAGATGGTCTCCACATAAAGGATGAAGAACTGAATGTCTGGCAGCCTATCACTCATCTTGACTCTTTCTGCCCTGTTGTGGGTTATTTTCATCCTGGAATGAGAGATGCAGCTATTTCAAGAAATGAAAGTGGGTGGCACATTTGCTCCTTTCTGTGTAGGTGGGCGGTGTCCCGAGTTAGTGTTAGGCAGCAGGGAGGACTTGCAGAGCTAGCTGTGCCAGAGGTTAGGGAAGATGCTGCAGGCAATAGTAGGAGTTGTAGAGCATGATCCTGAATGAAAGGTGGGTACAGTGGCAGAGACAGAATGTATGTGACGTATCAGAGGGAAGATGACAGCATATAAACTGGCAGAGTGGATAAAGACATTGACCTTCTACCTACAATGTTGGCTTTCCTTCAGATGATAGAGACTGCTTTAACCCAGGTGGCAACCATAGACGAGGTTTCAACAAGATCATGTGTCCAATGCTGGTCTCGAGGAAGGAGGAAGTGTCACCTCTGCATCACCACATCCAGCAGGATCTACTGTTCACTGCCTGCAAAGTGGGTGCCAATTTAACCCTGTCTGCCATGTTCCAGCAAAATGTCAGGAACCGTGCCAGGTTTGTCTGGACTGTCAGGGCTTGTTCAGGTACACAACAGGCTCTTAAAGGCAGTGCAGCACAAGGGGTGCCAGTCCTTCAGCAGGTATCTTCTGATTGGTATGTTGTTCTGAGAATGGCATGTGGTAGGGTGGGGCTAGATTTGGATGTGAGGGACGCCATAGAGGCAGGGTGGCTATTTGATGATTCACATCTGGTAAGAAGCGATGAGAAATCCCACTGGAACTTGCACAGGAGTCCCACCAAAAATCTTAAAAGTAATTTGCACTTAGTGAAAAATCACGTAACAACTAGCCCTATGCGCTTATTTCTGCGCAGGCAGCCATTTGCTTTGCACAATTTGGTTAAGTTTCGCTTTCTTTCTCTGGCATTTGAGTTAATTTTAAAAACTATTTCAATATTGAATTTGTTTCAAATTTTTGCCATTTTCAATCACACTCTTCTTCCACCTTGCTATGTGTTCTGGTTCCCACTAGTTAAAAATAATTATTGTAAGAGATGTCCACAGCTGGCACGTGATTTGGCTAGGATCTTCTTTGGATGTATTTGCTGCCACCAACCCTTCTTGTAATACAAGTCTATGGGGCTTACTAGCAGTAAGCATGAAGGATTAACCATTAATAAGTCATTGGCAGTAGAGCCACATTCTTCAGTAATTAATAGCAGTAAGATAAGGGGTTACATTAGCTTAAGGCTAATTACCTATATTAACACTGTTATGTTAATGACAATGGTCTAATAATAAACACTTACACAACTGTAGATTCAAAGTTCTGAAGTTTTATCAAGTGTGGTTTCTTGTTGCTCACTATGTAACTGCTGAACCACAGTGCAACAGATCATGCGACACCCTTTTATATAAACGCATATGACAGTGAATTCCTAGCTCTTTATGAATAATATAATGATGTCAATATGTTGCAGTAGCTTTCAAAGATGTTTTTTTTCTTGATATTTCAGACTGATTCCCCGATCAGACCCTGCCAAGGAGTGTTAGCTGAATAGAAAATTACAGTGGACCTCTGATCTCACCAGAAGATTCTAATCAGAGAATCTTTCTTTGATTTTCCCCATATGTCTTCAGTTCTGAAATGCTACTGTTTTAATGTGAGTTACATAACGGATATACAATGGTAAACATTTAATGGCAAAGCCGGGACATTAAGGAAGTTTAGTTTCCGAACAGAAAGTGAATACAACTGTAAAATCTTTTGGCTCTGACCCTAATTTCCCAGAATGTTTTTAGTCATCTGCAGAATTCTCTAATCTGACTGTGCCTTTAAAGTCATTGTTTAAGTATTCCCATTGGGATTGTTGTCAATTACAGCCTAATTGCTGTTAATTAACAATTTTTGCAAACTGTCAGGTGCTTATGAATTGGCTGGCTCCAGTCTAATCTGCAAAATCCTTCCACCAAAAATAAATAACCTTCAGTACTTTTAACATAAAATATTGGTCTTCATTTATGTTTGTATATGTTTTGCATTTAAGGTATGCAATCTGACAGGGATATTTTTATATTTTACATAAATGAGAACCCTCCACACTGCTGCTCACAGTAAGTTTGAAGATTCAACGCTTCACAAAAACAAGCGGGAGAAAAAAAATCACTTCATTGTAACATCATCAAAAGAATGGCTCATCAGTCTGCCAATGTAAGGTGTATAAATGAGCTTTATTAAATAATCATTTCCACCGACTGCCTCAGCAATCACATCATTAGAATGAAAAGGTTCTTTGTTATTGTTCACCCATTCTTCTACTTTGAATAAGTTCCTTTAAGTGTATCTTGCCCATTATGAAATTGTATTTTTCACACAACCTGTCCTTGTGATGTTATGTAAGGCATGTGTTAACAACTTTAGTAGAGAGTGTACTGAATTTAATGAAATTTCAAAAATAATTGCTTCTGAATAATAGTTAATATACTCAGCTTCTATAATAGCAAACACTAAGCAAAGAACTAAAACATAAATATTTTCCAAAGGATTGAGTACAATTTGGAACCCTATGGTTGTACCTAACAATGCTTCCAAAACTTTTTCAAACACATTTTTGTGAGCCGATGTGGATGAAGTGGTTCCCTTGTCCTCCTTTTGTAGAATGGTGTCATCCTTTTGAGATGTCAAAGTGATGCCCCTCTGCGGCCATTCATTCCTCCTGCATTCTCTGCTAATTTGTAAGTTTATTTTCTGTATTGACAGCTCGATCTGGACTGCTTTAGAAACATAGAACCACAGAAAATTGGTGCAGGAGTAGGCCATTTGGTCTGTACCATCATTCAATATGATCGTAGCTGATCATGCAATTTCAGTACCTGACTCCCACTTTCTCTCCATACCCCTTGATCCCTTTAGCCACAAGGTCCACTTTTAATTCTCTCTTGAATATATCTAACAAAGTGGCCCCAACAGCTTTCTGTGGTAGAGAATTTCATAGGTTCACAACTCAATGAGTGAAAAAAATCTTCCTCATTTCAATCCTGAATGGCTTATCCCTTATTCTTAGACTGTGATACCTTGTTCTTTCCACATCTAGCCTGTCCAGTCCCATCAAGATTTTACATGTATCTACGAGATCCTCCCACATTCTTCTAAATTCCAGTGACTACAAGCCCAGTCAATCCAGTCTTTCTTCATATGTCAATCCTGACATCCCAAGACTCTGGTGAACCTTCGCTGGACTCCCTCAATAGCAAGAATGTCCTTCCTCAGACTAGGAGACCATAACTGCACACAATACACAAGCTGTATCAGAGATAAAAGGTACTGCAGATGCTGGAGAATCCGAGATAACAAGCATGGGGCTGGATGAACACAGCCGGTCAAGCAGCATCATAGGAGCAGGAAAACTTGACGTTTCGGGCCTAAACCCTTGAAGGGTTTAGGCCC